>NW_024121433.1:1534318-1560017 GCF_016745375.1 Pimephales promelas | reverse complement strand
AGGAACAGGGTTGGGAAACACTGCCTTAGGTTTCCAGAAATCAATTTTTTGTAGGACCAATCAGCGAATAGAGGGAGTGGCTGAGAACGATGACGTTGATGTAGTGCGTCAGTTTGAGTGCAGTAATGGCAGCGGAGAAAGACGTGAGAAAAGCTATTCGGTCCGTTGTTGGAAAAGAAACTGCCGAATATACAGAATTTAAAGCCCGATTGTTGTCGTCTCACCTCTTGTTGCACAACGGAGGACCAAGTGAAGGAGGCAGAAAGGTTGGAAGTTTGTGCTGGGCAGCTCGTGCACAATGACCGTGACATTTTGGACTTTAGCCTGGTGTTCGCGGTGTTCGGAAGCCCCGAGTCCTGGCTGCTAAACTATTGTTGAAGATCCGCTCAGGAGTCATGTCAGTCGCTCATATTCCCAACAGTAAATTTACTGATTCTTGTGATGAATAGAACATTTTGAGCCCCTTTGTGCACTCGTACAGGAGGTTGGTGTGTCGGTTTTACATGTTGTAAATCATACAAATTGGTTGTGATTTAAAAAAAAAAAAATTGTCATAAATAAAAATTTAAAAAACCCATACTTTGGAGACTATATTTGATTTTCAGTTTTAGATGTCAATGGTTAATTTGTTTTAATAAAAAAAAACAACTAAATGCTATATAAAAATGTACAAACACATACTTTGAAGACCATAATTAAGGTAATTAAGAAACAAAAATACGTAATATGAAAAATTGTTGTTTATTACATATCTGCAGACAGACTGATCATTCACTGTAACTTACAGCATTGACTGAATATATCACTGTCCTTCATGTCAAATATACATTTCGAATTAATAATTGTTCCTAGATTAACAAAACCTGCAGCTCTCGTTGACTGAAATCCTATTGTAAATGTAAATTTAATCCTCTGATCATTCGGAGTTCGGACTTGTTGTTTCTTTTACTGTCTATGGTTGTTTCCAGCCGTTTCGGCGCATGACATACGTCACTCACGACCACACATTAGCGATTGGCTGTGGCAGATCGTGAGTGACTCTGGGCAGATCCAATAGATTTGAACTTTAATAGTGAACCCGCCTACAAGGAAGGAAACGTTTCTCAATTGAGGGAGGCCAGACTCTCTGTACAAATGAAATGTATGTACGAGAGTCTGGTAGAACCAGGCTAGTACATTGCCCCTTTGGAGGTATAAATTGATTTGTTAAAAAAAATATTCTATCATAGCTCACAGTTAACAATTGTTTCAATACAAATGTGTGCATTTATTAATATTAGCGTAATGTATCTGTAAAACGTCTCGGTTACGGATGTAACCCTCGTTCCCTGAGTAGGGAACGGAGACGTTACGTCTCCCTGCCACTTCTGCTGTACCGCTGGGTAGACGCCTGAGTTCAGTCTCGGCTCCTCAGCGAAGACATACTGCGGTTGCGTTCACTTCCTCCTTTTATACTCACGGAGTAGGGCGGAGTACGCTATGCAAAATTCCGCAGCCCCAAGGCATTGCATGCCATTGGCTCGTGATTAAATACTCGAAGAGGATTGGCTTTCTATGCGAAACCCCCAATCTCCGTCACTTCTGACGTAACGTCTCCGTTCCCTACTCAGGGAACGAGGGTTACATCCGTAACCGAGACGTTCCCTTTCGTAGTCACTTCGAGTTACGTCAGAAGTGACGGAGATTGGGGGTCAATGCCATCACGCCATCTTACAGCTGTCTTCCAGTGCCCTGCGAAAGTCTAGACCCCTGAACCTAGGTATCACCAGGAGATCCTACTTTGACACAGGAATACCAAGGTACACTGGGAACATATCCCGGACGGACATGCTATCAGATGCCTACCGTAGGGAGGACTTACGAATACACATATGACCACATAGGGACGCATATGGAGATCACTGGAGCACCAACTGCAGGTGGTTACTAGAATTAACTACAGGGGTGGCAGATGGCTTGCCAAGGGAAGACACATGCTCAGAGAGGCTTACAGTGGAAAATACACATGAGACAGTTACCATGGGGAACTGTGCACATGGAGGCACCTAGCCGGCATCCAGAGCAACAGCAGTGGTGCCCGCATCATGGGTGCTGGAGGACTCAAGGCTTCAACGGAAGACTACTGAGGAATAACGCACTTATCCAGTCCGAGGAGTGGAATGGCGAGCAAGCGAAGACACCTAAGCGGGTCCAGTACTGGCGGAAGCGAGTACGTGAGAGGACACCGGCTCAATTCGCAGATTATAGAATCTCGCGAAGGTGTTTGGTGTCGCCCAGCCTGCAGCTCTGCAATGTCTGTTAGCGAGGTGCCATGCGCTAGAGCCCAAGAGGAGGCCACACTCCGAGTGGAATGGGCTGTCACACCAAGGGGGCACGGACAGCCTTGCTGCTGGCAAGACAAAGCAATGGCGTCCACTATCCAGTGAGACAGCCGTTGCTTTGAGAGAGCCCTTCCCTTCTGGCTCCGCCCATGACAGACAAGAGCTGGTCTGAGGTCCTGAAAACCGCGTTCTGTCAACGTAGGTGCGGAGTGCACGTACTGGACAGAGCAATGCCAAAGCTGGGTCTGCCTCCTCCAGGGGCAGCGCTTGCAGGTTCACCACCTGGTCCCGGAAGGGAGTGGTGGGAACCTTGGGCACATATCCAGGCCGGGGTCTCAAGATCACGTGAGAGAAGCCGGCCCGAAACTCCAGGCACGCTTCGTCAACGGAGAATGTGTGCAGGTCCCCCACCCTCTTAAGGAGGCCAATGCAACCAGGAGTGCTGTCCCCATAGGACAGAACTTAACTCTACTGATTGCAAAGGCTCAAGGGGAGGCCTCTGCAGAGCACTTATATCTACTGAGAGGTCCCAAGAGGGCACGAGGGGAGGGTGAGGCGGATTTCGCCTCCACGATTTCCTCAGGAACCTGATGACCAGGTCATCCTTCCCATATACTTACCTTTCACTGCATCATGAGACGCGGCAATGGCCGCGACATGAACCCTAAGGGTGGAGGGCGACAGCCTACGCTCCAACCCTTCTTGCAGGAAGGAAGCACGTCACCGTGAGAAGAGCACCAGTTGACGAAGAGGTTCCACTTCAACGCGTAAAGGTGTCTCGTGGATGACGCTCTAGCGGAAGTGATGGTTGCCGCCACCACAGGTGGCAACGAACTCAAACCTGCCCCGTCCCGTCCAGGAGCCACACGTGTAGCCTCCAAGACCGGGACGAGGGTGCCATAGAGCGCCCCGTCTCTGAGTGAGTAGATCTTGTCTCAGAGGAATAGGCCAAGGAGGTGCTGTCGCGAGGAACATGAGTTCGGAGAACCACGTCTTGGTGGGCCAATAGGGGCTACCAGCAAGACCTGCTCCTCGTCCTCCTTGATCTTGCACAACACCCGTGCAAGAAGGCTCACTGGGGAAAATGCATACTTGCGTGAGCCCCGCGGCCAGCTGAGCACCAGTGCATCTGTGCCGAGCGTGCCCTCGGACAGGGAATAAAACTGGGCGCAGTGGGGTGAGACCCGGGAGGCGAGCAGAAGTATCTGTGCCTCCCCGAACTGGTCCCAATCAGCTGGGCCGACTGGGGATGGAGTCGCCATTCGCTGGAGATAAGGCGGACCCGTGACCGCTGGACGGCCGCCAGGTTCCGGTCTCCTGGAATGTACACTGCACGAAGGGACCTCAGGTGCTTCTGACTCCATATCAGGAGGTGGCGGGCGAGCTGCGACAACCGGCGTGAGCGTAGACCATCCCGGTGGTGGATGTACGCTACTGCAGCGGTGTTGTCTGGAGGGACAAGTACGTGTTGACCCCTGAGCAGTGCTCGAAAGCGGTGCAGGGCCAGCGTACTGCCAGTAGCTCGAGGCAATTGATGTGCATGAGGCGCTGGGATCCTGTCCAGGAACCCGCGGCTGCATGCCCATTGCACATGGCACGCCAACCCGTGGTAGAAGCATCCGTGGAGACAACGAGATGCCTGGAAACTCGCTGAAGAGGGACACCGGCCCGTAAAAAGCTGAGGTTCGACCACAGAGAAGGTTTGGCGGCACGCTGGAGTCACTGGAACTCGGAGCGAGCTGCGATGCCATGCCCACCTCGGGACTCGATTGTGAAGCCAGAGCTGAAGCGGTCTCATATGAAGCAAACCGAGCGGCGTTGCCGCGGCCGCGGATGCCATATGCCCCAGGAGCCTCTGAAAAGTTTCAGTGGAACCGCACTCTTGCCCTCGAACTGTCGAAGACAAGTCAGCAGTGAGTGTGCTCAGCGAGTGTGCTTCACGAGCTGCGCGGACATGGCGACCGAGTCTATCTCCATGCCGAAAAAATAGATCCTCTGCACGGGGCAAAGTTTGCTCTTTTCCCAGTTGACCCGAAGGCCCAGACGGGTTAGGTGCCGGAGCACCAGGTCTCTGTGTTTGCAACCCTGTTCTCGAGAGTGTGCCAGTATCAGCCAGTCGTCGAGATAGTTCAGGATGCGAACCCCGTGTTCGCGAAGGGGAACAAGGGCTGCCTCGACGATCTTCGTGAAGACGCGAGGTGACAGAGCTAACCCGAAAGGGAGAGCCGTGTACTGATGCCTGGCCTCGAGGCAAACCGAGAATGGTCTGTGTGAAGGCAAAATGGAGACATGAAAGTACGCGTCCTTCAGGTTGATCGCTGCAACCCAATCCTGAGGCCGGACGCATTCGAAAATGCGTCTGGCTGAGAGCATTTCGAACGGAGTCCAAAATGCGGAGATCCAGGATCGGTATAACCCACCGGTCTTCTTGGGGACAGTGAAGTAGGGGCTGTAACCCCAGACCTCACCTCGGCTGGAGGGACCGTCTCGATTGCACCCTTCGCCAGCAGGGTCGCAATCTCCGCTCTCATGACCGGGGCATAGCCACCGACCACCGTGGAGCGAACTCCCCTGAACGAGGAGGAGACCTTACGAACTGAGTCGCGTAGCCGAATCTGATCGCTCTGATGACGCAGCGGGACAGGTCGGGGAGCTCTAGCCAAGCTCCCAGGAACTGAGCCCGCGGAGTCATGTGAACCACAGACGTCACCCCAGGGGCAGCGGTACGGGGAGACCGGCATGCGCACAGGAGTTACCCCATGCGGATGCACAGTCGAGCCCCGTTCCCCGACAGAAGAGACCAGGGAAGGGGCACGTTCCACGGGGGTCTGTTCTGCCGGGGGTCTGGCGCTAGAGGGGGAGGGGAGTGGTGTAGTCGAGAGACGACACATGCTCCCATTCGCACCCTCAGAGACAGAGAGGAATGAGCGAGGCGACGCACTAGGACGTCGTGCGCGCTCATTCCAGTCTGTGTGCTCAATGATAGTGTCAGTTTTTCTTCAACCAGCTCAAGGCGCAGCTCACTCGTGGGTGAGCAGTGAGGAGCTAGCTAAACAAAAGATTCTCCACCGGGGAAGGAGGGGCCCTGCTACCGCCTCCTGTGAAAAACCGTGACACTATCACTGAGCAGCCCGTCTCAGGAACATCGCTTCGCCTGGCGTTAGCGGGGCAAGTGGCCTGAGGGGGCTGTGACGCTTACCTGTGGCCTCCTCCACGACGTGAAGCGGCTGAAGGCTGCTGCTGGGGCCGCGTGGGAGGGAAGGGAGCCGCAGGGGGCGTCCTCGGCGGCGAGCGGGCGGAGGCGTCTGAGCCGACGGCTGGGTGGAGGCAGCAGCTGGCCGTCGGGGCAGAAGTGTAAACCCGCCTCCGTCTGCTCCTAGGCGGTCGAGAACTGCTGGGCGAAGTCCCAGACCACACCGCCGAAACATTTATCTTTTTATGATGCTCCTGGACCACAGTAGTGGACATCACCTGAACAAGGGAGCGAGCGGCCGCTTCCGTCGCCCGTTTGAGAGCGAGGTCGGCGGCAGGCTCGCAGCTCGCTTGGTCCATCCCCTCCTCGTGCACATTCCTGAGCAGGTGCTCATCATATGCAGGGCGGAGGCTGCCTGTCCCGCCGCTCTACAGGATCGCGCCGCCATAGACGACGAGAACCCATAGGCTTTGGATGGGCATCTGGGAGCACCGCGGGAGGACGCGCCCTGCAGACGCAGCTGCATCGCACAGAGCGTTCCACCGGGGGAGTCCCAGCGTACCCACAGGCAACCGCGTCGCCGAGGGGAGGAAAGGCGGGGAAACTGAAGCACGCTCTCTGGGTTTTTTTTTTTTTTTTTTACCCAAGTGCGTGTCAGTTCCGCATGCAACTCTGGGAAAAAGGAAATTGGGGTTGGCCGTGGCCGTAAGGCAGCAGCGTTACCCAAGAACCAATTATCCAGCCGCGAGAGATCGGGACAGGGCGGAGTTCCACCCCCACCTGATGCTCACGGAGGCCCGAGATAGCATGGCCGTCATCGCGGGATCAGACACAGCGACGTTGACGCTCCCAAGGGAGGCAACGCAGCCGCATCCTCACTTCCCAAGGAGTCAAGCCCGCCTTGTGATGCTGCGATCGACATCGCATCATCCTCTGGAGCGCTGAACGAAACAGACGGTACCTGCAAAGAGGCAGACGTCTGAAGCGATACAGCGCTCACTGGCTCTAACACTGGAGCTGTGGGTGTGGCCCGAGGAACTAGCGTCAGGGGTTGTGCCACACATTCACCGTCATATCACCCTATCCGCGAGTCGAAGAGCTTCTATTTTAAGAAGCAGAACGAGTAACGGACACGGGGACTCTCACTTTATCAGATCATTGAGTCTAGATCACAGTGTAGAGATGCTCACGCTCCCATTCAAAAGGAACATGAGTCATCCACGAACGCTGCTACTGCATGCTGAAAGCCCAGGCACACAGAGCAGCGATCGCGACCATCAGAAAATGACGCGAAACGATCGCACCCAGTAGAACACGGGCGAGTCGTCTTTAAAAAGACGTGCCGCGTGCAGCTCTTTCACATAGAGAGGAGGAAATTCACTCTTTCAGCGCTGAGGCGACCAGGGAGAAGCGCAAAGTCTGGCAGACCACTGCTCAGATCACAGGCAATGCAGAGTCTCGCTGGGTACCGCCGTCACACCAACACTGAAGAGGACACTCGTCTCGAAGAGTCTTGAATCAGTGAAAATGGCTTGAGGAGTGAAGAAATCTCTTGGCTCCGAAGCGAAAACATACTGCGGTTGCGTTCACTTCCTCCTTTTGTACTCATTTTATAAAATTTCGCAGCCCCAAGGCATTGCATGCCATTGGCTTGTGATTAATGCAGCATCCAAATGTACTGTATATAGCATGTAGCATATAGGATGTGTTTGAGTTGTTTAAAATAATAAAAAATCATGGTAACACTTTACAATAAGGTTCATTAGTTAACATTAGTTAATGTGTTTACTAACATGCACTAACCATGAACAATACATTTGTTACTGCATTTGTTCATCTTTGTTAATGTTAGTTCATGAAAATACAGCTGTTCATTGTTTTTTCATGTTAGTTCACGGTGCATTAACTAATGTTAACAAGATTTTAATCAAGTATTAGTAAATGTTGAAAATAACATTAACAAAGATTAACAAATGCTGTATGTGCTATTCATTATTAGTTCATATTAACTAATGTAGTTAACTAATGTTAACTAACGAACCTTATTGTAAACTGTTACCAAAATCATAATTAATAATTTATCATAGAGTTGTTTGTGGTGGTGGTGGTGATTAGACAAGATCCGTTGTGACGTCACAATCGTGTTGCATTGTGGTATATGGAGCTGCCTGAAGTGTACATATGAAGTTGACTCGCTCCCTCTGTCAAAATCGAGGGAATGAGGGTCTGACCATATAAACTTAGCGCACTTCAAAATGGCGGCAGGGATTGCTCTGAGGGGCAGTGCTTAGGGAAGTTCGCAAGTTCGTGTCTAAAAGTGGACTGGAAGGCATTATAGCAGTTTGATGGCAGTGGCCATGCCCACGTGCCATACTACATGACAGGAAGAGAAGAGAAGTCGTTTTGAGGGGGGAGGGAAGGATATCGTATTTGATTAAAGATTATAAGGATACTTTTTTTTTAATTCACAAAAGTTCACAGATAAATCATTTATACTAAACACAACAAAATTACATTTAAAAATATGAATAGTAAAGGTGTCACTAGATTGCACTGTACCCCATTTTTGTTTAGTTTTTAGGGCCCGAGCACTAACAGTGCGAGGACCCTATTGAAACTGTTAGGATTATTTTTTTTTTTTTTTTTTTTTTTTCTTCTGCAAAGTAAGTGCCATTTTCGGGGCCGCAACATGCTCAAAAACTCACCAAATTTGGCATGCATGTCAGGACTGGTGAAAAATTTCGTATTTTGTGGGTTTCACAGACGGGCGGGGCAAAATGGCACGCTAGCGCCACCTAGAAAATTGGAAAAAATTAGCCCCTCGTCCACGTTCAACCTACATGCACGAAATTTGGTGGGGACGTGTATCATATCAAGACGCACAAAAAAGCCTCAAGAACCCATACCCTAAACTCGACAGGAAGTCCGCCATTTTGAATTTGGCGGCCATTTTTGGACGATTTACACACTCCGTACTTTAACGAACTCCTCCTAGGGATTTAGTCGGATCGACTTCAAATTTCTGCTCTGCCTTCTACAGGCATTGACGATGTAAAGTTGTGCTATCTGCGCGTTTTCGTCGATGGGCGTGTCCGTGGCGTCGAAGATTCGCCATGAAACAGGAAGTTGTAGTAACTTGGCTGTAAATGCCCAGATCTGCACGAAATTTGACACATTTGACAAGAGTCCCGTCCTAAACAAATCTACATGCCGACATTCACCCACAGTCATAGCGCCACCTGCTGGCAACAGGAAGTTACCTTTAACGAAGCAGCCCCCGCCACTTGTTTGACCGACATGTACGAAATTTCTGTGGTACATCTACCATGACCAGACGCACAAAAAAGCCTCAAGAACCCATACCCTAAACTCGACAGGAAGTCCGCCATTTTGAATTTGGCGACCGATTTGGGACGATTTACACACTCCGTACTTTAACGAACTCCTCCTAGGGATTTAGTCGGATCGACTTCAAATTTCTGCTCTGCCTTCTACAGGCATTGACGATGTAAAGTTGTGCTATCTGCCCGTTTTCGTCGATGGGCGTGTCCGTGGCGTCGAAGATTCGCCATGATACAGGAAGTTGTAGTAACTTGGCTGTAAATGCCCAGATCTGCATGAAATTTAACACATTTGACAAGAGTCCTGCCCTGAACAAATCTACATGCCGACATTCACCCACAGTCATAGCGCCACCTGCTGGCAACAGGAAGTGACCTTTAATGAAGCGTAGCAAATTCACAGCCGCACCGGCTGAGCTCCAGAATTTTCAATGCGGCCGCCTCACACCCCGACGCGCTACAGGTGCGAGGGCCCGCCCATCGCTGCTTGCAGCTTTAATTTTCTGTTTGCTATTGTTTGTTTTGGGTTCATTTTTGTTCTGATTTTATATACAGAAATTGACATTTATGTATGCAAGTGCATGTATATGTTGCACACACAGAAGAGACTGTTTTCTGGTGGCACATATAGTTTTTATTGCTGTCACACACGTTCTGCAAATCTGCAAATTCAACAAAGACAACAGTATTTCTGTATCACAGTGTTGAATACTTTGGCAGTGTGACTTCTTCATGTAAACAAGTGAAACAACACTCTCTTTCCAATAAACTCATTACAAATCTATCTGTTTTACAGTATGGTCACTGACAGCAAATTAAAACCGAAATTAAACTGTGTATTCCACCAAATAAAATAGCTACTGACAACAACATTTCAGCTTATAAAGCTCAATACACATTCAAGCACTTTAAGTAGCGATTTAATATAGCTGTAAACTCTCTACTAGAACATTTAACACTGTAACGCCGCGATCTCCCGCCCGACATCCGACACCGCGGCCGCGGACATCCGCCCACGCAGCGCGGGCAAACACATCCGCCAACGCGGTCGAGTCGGCCGCACCAGCCGCGGGAGCGTCGATGCGGTTCTCATCAATTCCATTAAACAAGTACAAACTAAAACATTTAACGTACTCATATAACAGTTATGTTGTCACATCACTTTTCTTACCTGCAAATTCAACAAAGACAACAGTATCATTAGTTTCTGTATCACAGTGTTGAATACTTTGGCAGTGTGACTTCTTCATGTAAACAAGTGAAACAACCCCGCGGCTCCCCACTGTCCCCTAGTGTCACCCGCCAGTACACACAGGTTTAAGTGATGCTAACAGACATCTAAACTTAATAAATTTTAACCAGACATACATGATAACAATAACACACATAAATTAAAATACATAAGAGTATTTTAATCTATATGACTACATATACAGTATGTGTACATGTATGTACTGTATATGTATGTATATATATGTATTCTTCTGTTTGTAATCAAAAAAATACAATTAAAAAAATATGAATAGTAAATTTGATTTCATGTTGACTTTAATATCTTGTGTATTTATTTTTTTAAGCACCTATTTGACTTTGTCGGCTCAGATGAGATGGCAACAGAGGTGTTCTCCATCCAGAGGGCCAGGTTGCCACCAGTAAGGAGTACGACAACAGGCAGAATAATTGATTACATCAATGAATCCTGCACTGTTTTTGTAACCTGGGATGATGTAATTGACATCACAGACATTGATGTAAGACTCGTATTACTATGAAATTTAAAAACCTTATTAAATGCCATTTAGGAGTTTACTTTGGTTTTTAAAAAATTGTTCTGTCAGGACCCACCGGTTCTCTTACGAGAGGTTCTCTCGTATTGCGTAAGCTAGCTTACGCTACGGGAAAGATTCATCTTTGCTGAGAAGTTGAAGCCAAAAAATTATTCCATAATTTTGTAATCATTGTCAACGCAGTCTCTTCTGAGGCAGACCATGAGCGGGCTAGCTAGCGGCTCATTGGTTCGCTCAGAGAGAATGCACGAACCTATGGGAGAGCGGCGCTGAGTCCGCGGCCAATGAGCGGACGGCGCTCGCTTACTGCGTCACAGCCCGCCAAAAGGGGCGTGGCTACAGTGTATAAAGGTCGCTCTCCCAGCTCGTTCGTTGATTCTTGTTCATTCAGCGAGCTACACGCATCCGCTGTCCTGGGAAGAAGCCGCCGTCGTTGAGAAGGCACCGTCTAGCGAGCTCCGGAGTCTGAGGAAGCCGGCCGTCTGCCACCTTCAGCCGCCCAGCAAGCTAGCGCCATCCGACGCGTATCCTTTTACATTATTCCTTCTAAAAGAGCACGAGCGTCTTTTTAAAGATGCCTCGTAATTCCTGCGGCTCATGCCGCTCTCCGCTCGAGGATGGAGACCGCCACCCCATCTGCGCTCTCTGTCTCGGAGTGGAACACGCAGAACTCGCCCTCGCCAACGGAGGATGCGACCACTGCGAGGACCTGCCGCTGTCAACCCTGCGGGCTCGACTACAGGCGGTCAAAACCGCTCCAGCGCCGCCTCTCACTTCGCCGCGGAAGAAGAAACGCCGCTCCCAGAGGCCGCCGGAGCCCCCTGCGGATCCATGTGGGCCGCCGCCCACCGACCGCTCTCCCTCTCCGCCCCTGCCGGACTTACAGTTGCCGCCGAGTGGCCGCTCTGTCGCCTCCGATGACACCGCGGATGAGAAGGACTCTTGCTTGCTGCACGCTTCGGACAGCGAGGATTGGTCGTCGATCGGCTCATCGACGAGAGAGTCTGCGGGGACCCGCGCCGGCATCGAAGAGGAACTAACGCGCCTCCTTTCTCAGGCCGTTAGCCGCCTGGGTCTCGAGTGGTCTCCTCCCCCTGAGCAACCACCGATGTGCAGCAATCAGGGCGAAATCGCCATTCAACCACTAGCCGTATGCTACGAAGCGTGGGAAGCCATCCCCGGCATCTCCCCGTGGGTTTTAAGCATAATAAAGAATGGGTATCGATTACAGTTTCGTCGCCGCCCGCCACGCTCGCGCGTGCGGCTCGAATCCACTGTCAGCCCGGCTGCTATGAACACGCTTCGCTTAGAAATAGCCAAGCTACTGCAGAAGGGCGCTATAGAGAGAGTCCCGCCATCTATGACCGAGTCGGGGTTTTACGGCCGTTATTTTCTGGTTCCCAAGAAAGACGGCGGCCTCAGGCCGATCTTAGATCTCAGGGCTTTGAACAAAGCGCTCATGAAGAGACCGTTCAAAATGCTCACAGTCAGGAAACTCCTCGCGCACGTCCGCCAGGGGGACTGGTTCATCTCTCTAGACCTGAAAGACGCCTATTTTCAGATCCAGATAAACCCTCATCACAGGCCATTTGTTTTGTTTTCAGTGGAGTTTTGTTATTTCTATTATTATTTAATTATTATTATTATTATTTGCATGTTTAATTCAGATGTGTACATTGAACTAGAGTTACAACGGATATTAGAAACGTTTGAGGTTTGTAGCCTAATAGTGTAGTGCCTCTTTAAGAGATGAGTGTGCTGTGGAACATGTGACCGGAGTTCACTATGTTTAAAGGAAGTGCGATTCATTGAATCTATATTGACTTCAACCCGGTGTGCAGCCACTTGGTAAGCTCTCTTAATTTTAATGTTTCTTGTCTGCTTTATGATGTATGCTTCATGTTGTTTGCTTTCACCCATGCATCTATATTGTACTGTGTTTGTGTCCGTTTCATGAGAGAGATAATGCTTAGATCTAAACAAGCTTAGTTAACTAAGTTGACGAGGTACCTGTGAGACAAAGTTAACATTTTAGACTTACTTAAAACATCGAAGATGTGTCCATTTGTGTTTACTTTATCTGACTTTAAACATGTTTGAATTTGAAGTATAAATCGCGGGCTGGTATCTAATGTGAGTAATGTTATCCTTCCCGGTTTGCCGTGGGGCGTTCTGGGAAATGTAGTTCCAGCTGTAGTCTACTGCTTGTATGGGTTTGGTAGGACTTGATTATGGTGCATAGTGTATGAAGTGTGAGGCATGTACATAAAATTATGTGTTGATGATTACTGTTATTATTATATAGTGATTATTATTATTATAAATGTTTGTATTTTGATTAATGTTATTTATTTTTTGCATATTGTTATTTGAATTATGTATTAACTAGTATACACATGAAAGTTTAAATGTTGTATTTCTTATCTTCTCAGGTTTATTACCTGGTTGTTATTTGTGAAATAAAACAAATAAAGTGAAATCCTGAGTAATATCCATCCTTTGTGCACTGGGTTGCCCTTTCCGTGGGAGACACGGAGCAGTAATAAACCAAATGGCCCGAGAGCATTAAGCCAAGTTTGCCACTGTCTTATCTACATTGACCAGTGAAGGAGCTCGAAGGGAAGAGGAACAGGCCGAATAGACCCCTCTGTGAAATAGCACCTTGGTCAGTGCAGGAAAGGAAGATGGATTCGGCAGAATTAGTGGCCTTGAAAGGAAAGCGCTCAACTGCACAGAGCTCTTTCAGCAAGAGAGCCAAAAAGCTGTCACTCACTATAGACCTCCTAGAAAAAAGGCGCTTATTGACGAGATCAGAGCTCTTGGTGTGGACTTTGGAAAGCTGCACGACACTGGACTCGAATATGTTGACGCTCTAGGAGAAGTGGATGGCGAAAAAGAAACAGAAAAAGAAGTGGCTCGTGTAGAAGAGAAAATGGCGACTTGTCTTGCCACCTATACAGAAACGCTCCGGCTTGCTAAGGAGACGTTATGGTCTAAATTTGCATATGTCGACCTCAAATTGTACGCCGATGGTGCAGAGGAAAAATGCACTGAAGTGGAGGACACCGATGTGAAGGATTTGTCGGAGGACGACTTTCAAGTCCTGAGAGAGGGTCTGCTGGAGAGAATCAAAATGCTAGAGGAGAAGGTGGTTGAATGGGAAAGTCTTGTCCTTGGAGCCAAGACAACAGCGTATAAGCAGCAACTATACAATCTGGGCAACAGACTGCATGACTGGGTACGGAGCTGGCGTACGTTAAAGCGGGTAGAAGAGGATGAAGGAGCAGATACGAATGAAGAGCATAGCGAGTCCGGTGAGGGGCCCACTGGAGATAGCTCGCAGCCCCAAATTCCATTTGCACCTCGACAAAGGATCCCTGGCCTGCATCATGGGGCGTACGGCTTCCGACCACAGATCAGTCTTGAAAAAACACACATTCCAATCGTACCATCTGTATCCAGTACTGGAGCGGCTGCATTTCCATTTGCACCACGACAAAGTATCCCTGATCTACATCCCGGGGCATACGGCTTCCGACCACAGATCAGTCTTGAAAGAACACGCCTGCCCAAATTCTCGGGAGACATGACTGACTACTATCGGTGGAAGGCTGAGTGGGAAGAGCTAGAAGAGCTGGGAAACCCACTGAGGACAGCTGGTGTTACAAGGTTCCACCTCCTGGAAAGTCTCGAGGACAGGGTGAAGAAAGGCTTAGTTCTATCTAGCTGTGCATCGGCAGATGAAATGTTCAGGCGCCTCGATAACCGTTTCGGGAACAAGGCAAGAATCGTTCTGAAGATATCCGAGGAGATTCAGGGCTTACCCTCTGTAAAGGGAGACAACCCTAGGAAAGCAATTGAGCTGATTCAAGCGGTGGAGCGGGCCCTGAGTAACCTTGTGATCCTAGGAGAAGAGGAGGTAATAAAGAATCGTTGGGTAGCACAGTCCCTTGAATGCAAGCTGCCAAGTGCTCTGAAGGAGAAATGGATTGCGCACAAGACTGAGCCTGTGAATGGGTTTGATCCGAATAACCACTTCGACTGCTTACTGCGATTCCTGAAGAAGCAGGAGGCGATCCTGGAGGAGCTGGATCAGCTAGAGGTAAGCCCTAGGGACAGAAGCTTCTCAGTGAAGGGCTTGGTAGACAAGCCAGAAGGAGGAGTCAAGAAAGCGTTCTCCAAAGCTACCTCAGGCCGAAGAGAGTCTCAGTCAAAACCACGCTTGAGCTCGTGCACTGCATGTGCTGATGAGACACATGCTGGCAGGCTGTTTGCCTGCAAAACCTTCAGGGAGTGGGATCTCCAGAGGAGAAAAGCCCATCTAAAGATCCATCAAATATGCAATCGTTGCCTGTGCTTCCACCAAAAGGATGGCCGTTGCAACCCGAAGTTCATCTGCAGTAAAATGAACTGCCGCAAGGAAGAGCCTCACCACTATCTGCTGTGCTCAAATTACATCGCTCGAGAGAAAGACGTTGGCAGCGAGGTACAAGGTACCAAAGGGCCGAGAGGAAAGGCCTCGGGCTGACCAGCAAGCAAGAAGAGCTCTTGGCGAAAGTCAATCCGGAATTAAGAGCAGAATTCAGGAATGCTTTTTCCAACAAAGCATCAACCACGATCTGTACTGCTGGAGGTGGATTGAAAGAGTACCCAGTTATAATGATGTTACTGGAAGTGACAACTAACTCAGGCCAGCTGATAGGCACTCTTATTGACCTTGCCTCTGACACCAACTATATAACAAATAAACGCTGCTCAGCGCCTGATTGATTGGTGAGCGCATCAAGTTAATTGTCCATGGAATAGGAGGGATGAAAACGACAGTCATAACAAAGAGGTACTCCCTGCGATTAAGAGTGAAGACCATCAAGGGGAAGGTACGGAACACAAATTGCTCTGCTATGGCCTGGAGAGTATTGCGGAGATAAGTCGGCCTGTCACTCCGCAACAACTTCAAAAGATCTTTCCTGACGTCCCTGCTGAAGAGCTGGTCCGTCCTGAGAACATCGATCTTCTGATCAGCCACAGGGAAGGTCGTTTAGTTCCCACAGCCGTTTAAGTTGGAAGGGGATCTAGTACTCTGGCATGGCCCATTGGGCAAAACTGTTGGCGGGACTCACCCTGATCTCTTTGAGGTGGTCGACCTAATGCTGCACCAGTCTGAAACTCACTTTGCGAGGTCTATGAGAACTTCCTCAATGGTGTACAAGGAAGTCCTTGTGGACTCCAAAGCTTTGAGTGAGGATTCAATGACAATGGAAGAAGTAACCCTCAGCAAACACCACTGTCACGAATAAGGAGGTGTTTGAGTGGTTCAAGTGGGATAGCATTGGAGCAGCATGTGACCCGAAATGTGGGAGCTGCAAGTGCAGCAAGTGCCCTCCGGGAGGCAAAGAGATGACCCTTGGAGAAGAAAGGGCTTAGAAAAGATAAAGGACTGCCTCTCTTATGTGCTAGCGGATAAACACAGCGATGCCCCACACTGGGATGCGGCCTACCCATGGAAAGTAAGTCCAGCGATTCTCCCAGATAACCGCCGAGCGGTGGAGGCAACCTTCAAGAACACAGAGGCTCGGCTGGCAAGAGAACCTGTGTGGAAAGCGGCATATGGAGATCAGATCCATGAGATGGTATCAAGAGGAGCAGCCATAAAACTCACAAAGGAAAATATCATGGGTTGGAACGGCCCTATCTGGTACATCAGCCATCTGCCCTTACAGAAAAAACACATGAATTTCACATGTTATCACATGTTTTCCACATGTGACCACATGTGTCCACATGTGACCACATGTGCCCACATGTGAACACATGTGAACAACATGTCACCACATGTGAACAATGTTTCACCACATGTGAACAACATGTCACCACATGTGAGTAATGTTCGACCACATGTGAACAATGTTTCACCACATGTGAACAACATGTCACCACATGAGTAATGTTCGACCACATGTGAACATCATGTCACCTCATGTGAACTTAATGGAACACGTGGCACATGTGGAAAACATGTTATAGGTAATAATGTGGAGCTGATGTGAAATATATTTGCACGTTGTAATAGGTTTTAACATGTGAATTATGTTACCACGTCACAAATACTGTACATTTTTAGCCTTATTCACACAAAATGCAGAACATAAAGCTTATAATGCATGTGTAGGCCTAGGCCCACATATGCCTATACTAATGTGAAAATATATTCATCATGAAAATATTTTAATAATAATGTAGCGTATAGTTTTTAATCAAGTTTGTTTTAATTGCAATACTTTTATTTCAACACTGTTTACCATTTCTAAAGCTATATTATAAATATAGTTTACATAATCAACAATATAATTTTATATTTGATATAATCAATAGGCTACTGCTTTCATATTCTATTTACACAGCACTTTCAGGACATGTTTATTATATGTACATGTATAGTATATGTTTTAAGTGCTGCATGATTTTGACGTGGTTTAATCAATGCCGTGCACCTTGAAATTTCGAGTCTCTCAAACACCGGAGCGGGCGGCGCGCAGAGTTGCCATGGAAACGGCGCGGGACCACTGCTTCTGGTAAACAACGAAACTCCCTCTCTCGCTGTTGTTTCAACTTTTCACGGCTTTTTTCAGGTGAGATTAGTCTCTAAAAGCACACGAATAATACTCACAACTGTTTTTTATTACATTTCTCCTGCTTGTAATTGACAAAAATGTACTTTATCGACATGGTGTAACGTTAGTGTCTTCGGAAAAAGTCCGTTAGAGGTACTGAGGTAGCAAGGCTAAAGAGGTAGCAGCTAGGCTAGCTAGCAAGGCTAACGTAACGTTAACTCGGCTAAACTTTTATTTATTAAAGTTTATTTTAATCACCTCTTATGTGTAGATGAGAGGTTTTGTAAGGGTTTTACTGGGAAGTGAGCTAATTTATTTAACACAAACATAAACATAACGTATCGGTGATGTTACTTTCAGTTTCAGGAGCAATAAAATTGGCTGAAACTAACGTTAGCTAGCTCAATGGTAACGTTAAACACATTTTGATTAAAAAATGTTCTGTGATTTCTGTAGTAACAAAATAACCCATAACAGACAGAAAGCTCCACGACTTCAACATTTCTGAGGAAAGCTGCTGCCAGAGAAGTAACGTTAACGTTAGGACACGTGAGCCGAGGAAGCTCATTAAATAACCTCATTTTATTTCTCAAATTAATTATTTTTAAATTGTTTATTTTAAGAAGGTTTTGACATCCAAATGAAGTTACACTGTATGAGCAAAATTAAATGAATAATAAACCCAAAAACAAATTCTTTTATCCTAGTTAAGAAATTATATTCTGTATTTTAAATTATTTCTCTTTTCTCCATTTCACCTCTGCTGTAGATTCTTTCCTTTTAATAAACCTGGCATTGTATAATAACATTGTTGGCTCAGTGACAAATGGCTTGTTGTGTTCCTAGATCCTTCAGTGCTGATGCCCTGCAACGTATTGAAGTGGAGCTGATCTTCATCTCTAAAGCACTACTGATGAACCATATGATTAGTAAGTAAAACGCCAAACATACACTAATGTCAAACCTACACTAATGTCAAACATATACTAATTGTCTTGGTACAAATGTTTATGTCTCTTATGTTAACAAAAAAAAAAAGATTTAAAAATAATATTGTGAAATAATATAAATAAAAAAATGTTTTCAATGTGAATATATTGCAATTAATTCCTGTGATCAAAGCTGAATTGTCAGCATCACAGCTTCACATCATCCTTCATAAATTATTCTAATATGACGATTTGATGCTCAAAAAACATTTATGATTATTATCAGTGTTGAAAACAGTTGTGCTGTTTCATATTTTTGTGTTTTCCAGGATTATTTGATGAATAGAAAGGTTTAAATAACTGCATTTATTTGAATATGCATTCTTCCTGAGTAAAAATATTAATTTCTTCTTTTTTTTTGTTTTATTAATTTTTAAATCTATCATTGACCGCAAATGTTTGAACATTAGTGTAAACTACCCTTCATACAGTATGTTTGTGGTCTATTTAACAATACATCCTGGAGGGGGAAAAATGGTTTAAACTGTTACAATGGTTTACATAAAACACACTAATCAGCATAACTGTTTTTAACATTGATAATAATTAGAAATGTTTAGGATGTTTACATTGTAAGAATGTATAGTATTCAAATATAAAAAACACTGACTCGTTAGGTCATGTTTTCTCATTAAAGTCAGATGATTTCCTATTAATTCAATTGAATATGGTGACTTCAATTTACATGACTTCATGAGCAATCAAGTCATTTATATAGATCAGTGAGTAGTGCCCAGCATATCTAAGTCCACTAAAGGAGATTTCTCGCATTTTACCCCTAAATTCTGGAATAACTATGAAGGTAAAAGAGTAACAAGACTCGAGCATGAACAATAAATAATTTGCTAAAATTTACACTCACAGCTCCAACGTGAAAACCTCACCTAATACGTAATAACGTTGAAAAGATCACGGTTTCTGTCCTGACGAAAATTTTCTATTTTATTTTTTGCTTTGCAGAACAAGTCTGTGACTGACTTAATGAACCCAGTTGGTTTGGATCATGCTCAAAGATGTAAGGGTTACAAAAAGTTAACCAGAACTCTTATGGACTCCATCTTCTCTTTCAAAGAGATGGCAACATGAACGGAAAAAAGGGGTTGTTGGTGAAAAAAGAGCCTTGACCTACAAAAGGTGCAGCTAATAATTGGTAAGCATGTCTGAATATCTTTTATCAATAGTTTTTATATGGCACTGAGCGCGTCTGTCAGCGACAGCCATAGCGTGAAAAGCACAGTTTGAATCTGGCAGTTATGTCACGTCATGACAAACTTGTTTTCAAATTTTAATGTAATCAATCTCATTTCTTACAGACCATATCAAAAAGAGGCACCCAGGCATCGGAGGCACTGAGATTAAGGTCTGCATGGCACAAAAGTTAAAAGATCTGAGGAGACGAGCAGAAAGGTAATATTCAGACGATCCAACATCCAAGTGTGATCCCCATGTGCCTGTTTACATTTGCGAAACCGTCATGAGTGAGGACTGAGGACTCAGTTTATTCCTCAGTCTACATTGTGATCTATTCACAAACTGTCAATAGTTGTTTTTTTTTTTTATAAATGAGACGCACCACTCGTTTTATACAGTTGTTTAAGCAAGATGCAAACGGCATTGCTGTTTGCCAACATGTTTTGCTCATAGCATATTTACGTAGGGCCCTATAATTTCCGCGATCACGGGATCGCGGACGGAATCGCGGAATTGGCCAATTAACGCAGAATCCAGTGTTAACGCGGAATTTCGCAGAATTTTACATATTTGGAATGAAATTCGTTTTTTGTGTGGGAGAAGAACGTATGTCTGGGGAAAATGCAGAGAGACGGGGAAGCAAATCTGGGCGACACAACCCCTCCCGTCATTTCAGCTCATGACTGCATCAAAACAATAGCCGCGTTTCCACTGAAAGCATGGCGAAGCGGCTCTCCACGGCTCTGCTTTCATCGACGAAAAAGTTAAGAAACTCGTCGCACACACACAAAGTCCCCTCCGTGTACGTCTGTCTATGAGGTGCCGGACCGAGTGTGTGTCCGAGTCGAGAGAGCGCGCGCGAGAGAGAGACAGCACGCTCAACAGTGCGCACGAGAGAGACCGAGTGTGTCCGAGAGAGCGCTCGATAGTGCGTGCGAGAGACTGAAGCTGCGTCCCAATGTGCATACTATGCCCGAAATAATATTGACAGTTACTAATGTCACATACTATTTAGGATGGATAGTATGCACATTACGACGCAGCTAGAGTGTGACTTTTATTTTAACTTATATAAACTAATATAATTTATTTTACAGGACAGTTTAAAGCTCATAACCGTGTTATGCTGCATCATGCAGTATTTGTCATTTTAAGAGAAAATGCCTATTTTATTTGTGTACATTTTAATCATTAACATTAAAAGCACACTCTTTTTACAACTAAAATAACAGTAAAGGGTAAAAAAAACGGAATTTGCTAAAATTGAAACGGAAAAAACGGAATTTGGGAAAAAATAAAACGGAATGTTTAATGACATAATAATAATATAATAATAATAATAATATTACAAATGGATAATAATTAAATTAATTATTTAATTAATTAAGCCCCATTCAATTTAAGCTTCAAAAATGCTTTTCAGAAACCTACGGGGTGACGTCATGGACACTGCGTCCATATTTTTTTTTTTTACAGTCTATGGTTTGCACTGCCCTAATCTTTGATCTTTTTCTATCCCAAAACAGGATGCCTGCTGCAGAAGACACAAAGGACTGAGACACACTTTTACAAACGCACACCACACACACTGACATGCGCGTACCTGCGTTTTTTTTGTGTGGCTTTTTATGTATAATTTTAATTTGGTTTTGCTTTGTTTGTTTTAAACATTCAATTTGTATTGCATATTTTGAAATGAAATAAAAAGTAAATTTGAATTATTTGGTTTAATGTTGGGAAACATTAGGCTATAGACCATACAAAAGAACACGGTAGGCCTACCATTTTCTGTGGTATATTGCTTAATGGTTTTTACATGGATTTTACATGAAGTTACAGGTTTACATGGTGTGTAGCTTTAACATGGATAGTTCATGGGTTTCACATGAGATATTTTATATTTCACATGATATCTCATGGGTTTCACATGTGAATAAATGTTTCACATGGGAATTTTAGGTTGTACATGTAAGCTCATGGATTTCATATGGAAATTTTACATTTCACATGCAATCCCATGGGTTTCACATGTAATCACATGGGTTTGGGTTTCACATGCAATCCGACGGTTTCACATGTAATCACATGGGTTTCACATGTAATCATATGGGTTTCACATGGGTTTCACATGTAATCACATGTGTTTCACATGGGGTATGTTCCAAAAGCACATGTTTCCCATGTTTAACATGTGCAAAGCACATGTGTTGCACATATTTCACATGTGCAAAATCACATGTCCACGTTGTCACATGCAATCACATGGGTTTCACATGCAATCACACAAGGGTTTCACATGCAATCACATGGGTTTCACATGTAATCACATGGGTTTGGGTTTCACATGCAATCCCATGGGTTTCACATGCAATCACATGGGTTTCACATGTAATCACATGGGTTTCACATGCAATCACATAGGATTCACATGTAATCACATGGGTTTGGGTTTCACATGCAATCCCACAGTTTCACATGTAATCACATGGGTTTCACATGTAATCATATGGGTTTCACATGGGTTTCACATGTAATCACATGTGTTTCACATGGGGGTATGTTCCAAAAGCACATGTTTCCCATGTTTAACATGTGCAAAGCACATGTGTTGCACATATTTCACATGTGCAAAATCACATGTCCACGTTGTCACATGTGATCACATGTGTTTTTGCACATGTGAAATATGTGCAAAGCACATGTGTTGCACATATTTCACATGTTAAATTTCACATGTGCAAAATCACATGTCCACATTGTCACATGTGATCACATGTGTTTTTGCACATGTGAAACTCATGTGGTTTTTCTGTAAGGGTGGTTGCCCCAAACCCTCATTCTAGCTCAACGCCAGTAAGGATAGTCTGGAACAGTAGCCAGGAGTTCAGAGGTTTTAGCCTGAACAACCTCCTGCACAAAGGCCCTGATGTCCTCAATCCGATCCGAGGTGTCCTGCTTAGATTCAGGAGTAGACTGTATGCTGCCCTTGGTGATGTTAAAAAAATGTACAATTCAGTGTGGCTGAAGGACGAGGAGGTTCATCTCCATCGGTTCCTCTGGAGGGATGACCCCGAAGATGAAATCGGTGAGTTTGCTGTCATTAGAGTTAACATCGGCGACAAGCCTGCCGGATGCATCGCTCAGGTTGCCATGAGAGAGACGGCAAATTTGCCTCAGTTTACATCCATGGTTGAAGAGCGCCGGATCCTGACAGAGGACTGCTATGTGGATGACATCTTGACGTCACATGATGATCTCCAAACTCTGGATAGGTTGACTGAAGGAGTGGAAGAGATCTTAAAAGCGGGTGGCTTTTCCCTTAAGCCCTGGATCCTGACAGGCCAAAGTGGGAGGAGTAGAAAACCCACTGACCCCAGCAATGTCAGGTCAACAGAGGACAAAACTCTGATACTCCCCAACCAGATGCGGGACGAGGAGAACAAGGCATTGGGATTGGGATATGAACCCGAATCTGATAAACTTCGTGTGCTGACATCAGTGAACTTCTCAAGAAGGAGAGGAAAGATGAGGACCGGTCTGGATCTACGAGAGGAGGAGATCAGAGGCAGCACCCCCGACCCTCTTACCCGACGCATGCTGCTGAGTCAGATCGCAGGGTTTTATGACCCCATCGGTCTGGCCTCACCTGCCAAGCAACAAGGAGTGATGCTCGTAAGAGAGTCCTTTCAGGAAGCAGGAAGAGACCATCCCTCCAAAGACACCTGGGACGATCCTCTTTCTCTACGTCTTCGAGAGGCTGCAATAAAACTCTTTGAGCAATATGTAAGGCTTGGCCAACTTCGATTCAACAGGAGTCTCACACCCCTTGGAGCCATAGGTCGCCCATTGGGGATCACGTTTTCCGATGGTAGTGAAGCTTCCTACGGAGCCATTCTTTACCTACGGTGGGAGACAGAAAATGGAGTTGCAGTAAGGCTGGTTGAGTCAAAGGCTAAGCTTACTCCTCTAGACCAGAAAGGTGATGTTATTAAAGCTGAGTTGTGCGGGGCTGTCTTTGCATCTCGCTTGAAGACATACTTCGAGAAGCACTGCTACATCAAGGTCGATCGGTGGGTCCATTTTGTCGATAGCCAGACAATCCTGGGAGCTATCCAGAAGGATAGTTATGGCTATCAGACATTTTTTGCAACCGGATTGGAGAAATCCAAAAGGCCGGATCAGTAAAAGACTGGAGGTGGGTCGAAGGAAGACAGAACGTTGCCGACCTCATCACGAGAGGGGCATCCCCTGAGGAGCTTGCTGAAGGATCAGTCTGGCAGGAAGGCCCAGAATTTTTGAAGTTGCCTGAATCAGATTGGCCAGTTAAAACTGCCAGAGAGATCAACCCCTCTGTTGCTGAGGAGATTGGGGGACTTCGGAGGAAGGCGTTCTCAGCCCTAGTTACAGCAGAGCCCAGACCAGGAAATGGTCAAGTCCATCCAGTGTAGCACTTGTGCGCCTTGTCGACCCCCGAAGGTTCAGTTCACTGTCACGGTTATGCGGAACCATTGCATGGATGAGACAAGCAGTAGAAATCTGGCTAGGTAACAGCCAGGCCCCAGTTGGGTCAAAGTGGGAGGCAAGACCATACCTATCTGTGGAAAAAAGGGCAAAAGCTTTCAAAGATCTAGCTCTCGAAGCTCAAGATGGTATCGAGTTTCGGGACACAACTCTGGATCGCCTGGTTGTTCAGAAGGAGGAAATAACAGGACTCTTGCTCTGCGGAGGGAGAATCCAATGCTGGAATGAGGATAAAGTGGCTGTACCCTTAATTCCATGCCAGTCGTGGCTTGCAATCCTACTGGCCAGGGAGGCACATGAAGAAAATCATGAAGGTGTTGCCTCTACCCTTCTACGGACAAGAAGGAAAGCTTGGATTGTGCAGGGACGAAGAACAGTTAAAAAGGTGCTGAACAACTGTGTCACCTGCAGAAAGCAAAAAGCCAAGATGTGTCAGCAAGTGATGAGTGAGCTCCCTCAAGAGCGCACCCAAAGAGCAAGCCCATTTGAGTATACAACCCTTGACCTTTTTGGCCCCTTCGAGGTGAAAGACGCTGTTAAAAAGAGGACAAGTAAGAAGGTTTGGGGTATTGTATTTTGTTGTATGGCCTCAAGAGCTGTCCATGCGGACCTCACTGATGACCAATCGTCAGAAAGCTTCCTCCAAGCATATTCCCGCTTTGTTGCTCTGAGAGGGCATCCAAGGAAACTATGGTCCGACAGAGGCACCAACTTCATTGGCGCCAAGTCAGCTCTGCATGAGCTGTATAAAAATCTGGCTTGCCTGCAGGCTACGTCAATAGAAAATGTTGCCGCTAAGAACGGGACTGAGTGGAAGTGGGATTTTCACCCGGCAGATGCACCTCACAGGAATGGAGCTGCGGAGGCTGCTGTAAAGCTTTTGAAGAGGGCGCTCATGAGCCTTGGAGGAGTTACAGAGTCACTCACATGGGGGGAGCTCCAAACGCTGTTCTATCAGGCAGCCAACCTGACAAACGAACGCCCAATCGATGCCAGAGCTCAAGAACAAGAAGACTCGATCGAGTATTTAACACCCAACTCCCTCATACTTGGTCGAGCATCGCTTGGAGGTGACACCAGAGGGCTTGACCTAGAGACCCATCCCTGGCGTCGTTTAAGGGCTATTCAAATCGGAGTGGACCGGTTCTGGACTAAGTGGAGGGAACTAGCTGGCCCAAATCTGTTCATTCGACATAAATGGCACCGGACGGAGAGGAATGTCTGGAAATGATCGCGGTCGAGAACGCGCTGCTGTGCTTCCTCCCGCGCATAAACGGTCACCACGTCCTGATTCGCTCCGACAATATGGCCGTGGTATCATACATCAACCGTCAGGGCGGCGTCAGATCCAAGAATCTCTTTCATCTGACACGCCGCATCCTATTGTGGTCCCAGAGTCACCTGCTATCGCTCAGAGCGACGCACGTGCCGGGCCATCTGAACGACGGTCCAGACAGGCTGTCCAGGAACCTGGTCTCCCCCGGAGAATGGTCCCTGCACAGCTCAAACAGTCCAAACACTGTGGGCCTATTCGGCAGAGCGGAGTAGATCTTTTTCGCGTCAGAAGAGAACGCTCACTGCCAATATTCTTTTCAAAGAGCGAGGACCGCGTAGCCCAGGATTGGCCCCGCCGCCCGCGTCTATGCTTTCCCCCGATTTCTCTGCTACCGCAGGTCATTCAGAGAATCAGGGACTCACGCCACTCGGTGCTCCTCATAGCCCCGCGCTTGGGAGAATCAGATTTG
>NW_024121433.1:1379308-1525412 GCF_016745375.1 Pimephales promelas | reverse complement strand
GCTGGTAACCGGGCGTGGCAGGGCGGCTCGACAGCGCCCCCTGGACTGGGATTCGAACATTTGTCCATAAATCAAACACACTTGCATAATTAATATGAAACTCGGTACAAATTATAGATCACATCAGGCAAACAACTTTCGTGCTCTAAGTTTTATGACAGTTCAAAATGGAAGTTATTTATGAATTATGAATTATGGGTTGTTTGAATAATTGTCCTAGGAGAAATACATCAAATCACAATGCATGTGTTTACCAATCACAACCAACTCGGTGTGCATGAAGTCAAGACATTGAGGATGCTCAATTCCGGACGGATTTTTGATATCTCGAACGGTCTGGCCGTGGCGAGGAAATGAATTTTATGACTAAAAAAGGACACATAAAGTGTGTTATAACTTTGCTCAATTTACCTACAGTTACAAAACTTACCACGTATATTGTTCTCGTCAAGCCGATCAACTTTCCAATTTAAAGTCATTCGCTCTGAGCAACAGAAAGTCAGATATTGTAGTTTGAATGGATTTATTTCCCCTGCGATTCTCTCTCTCTCTTCTCTCTCTCTCTCTCTCTGTGTGTGTGTGTCTGTGTGGGGAGGGGAGGGCTGTTGTCTGTGTTTATGTGTGTGTGTGTGTGTGGCTGGCTGTGATTTTTCCTACAAGTCCTTGTCTCTAAGTCCTTGTCTTTTTGCATAACAATTTGCATAACAATATTTTTAAATGACAAAATAGGCATATAACCCCCATCTTTTAAATGTATAGTTTGCTTTAAATAAAAGTAAGATTGTATTTGTAATTGAAGTTGAATGAATTTAAAATTCATGTGCTATATTTCAATATATTTGTTTTCCTTAAGATTTTAAAACACTAACTTCATTCTTATCTGAATTACAAATATTTGTTTCTGTATAAAATAATACTCTGACTAAAAACACATTTGATGTTTTTTTTTTGGTATTTTTATTTACATGTATTTATGTGTGTGTGTGTGTGTATAAAGTGCAGGGTTTTTTTTAGATAAAGTAGAATTTCTATAACTATGTGTTGAACTAATAAATCACTCTTGTGTGTTAAACACAATCTACTTAATACAGACAACTTCATTATAAAGATAAATAACAAATCCAAAAAATATATGATTATAATCTATGACAAAAAAAGCCATTACAAACTATATTAATGGAAAATACACATTGCTCTTTGTATTGTTGTAAAATATTCATGAAAAACAAGATAACAAAAATCAAAAAGATAAATTATTTTAGATATAGCCATGTTTTAAATGTATAGCAGAGATGTTAATTGAGGCAGCAACATACAAACTTTCTAGAACAACATGGACCTGGATAGCTGGTTTTTATGGAGGACAGTGAAGAGGAAGAGGGTGCAAATCAAACAGCTCATTCTCAGACTACACAGCAAACAGCTTAAGTTTTTAGTGCTTTGTTTGAGGTTTTTAGTGCTCTGTCCTATCTATTATCAACATATAATAGATGGAACAGAACAAGAAAGGCAATTAATAATCTGTCATTGCGTCACTGCATTATGATATGAAAGGCTCAGTACAGTGTGGCACAAAACGCTTATGCGCATCCCGAGTGGAGAATGATGCGCTTAAAGCCACATGGAGTTACAGCGCACAGCGCATCGAGTCCGCATTGATGCAAGCTCTACAATACACTTCTTTTTGATAGTCAAAGCGGGGGTTACGTTTTTACACGTCGTACAGAATAACCCTAAAGGCACCAAGGTGGCGGTGCCACCGGATTTATATTAAATATAAATATAGATGTGAGCAGCGATAAAGCGCCAAGGCCAGCGGTACCACCATCCCGGTGCCTTTGGGTAACTAAAGGCATCGGGGTTGCGGTGCCACCGGCTTGGGCCCGCAATCGCTGCTCGCAGCTATATTTATTATTATTTTACTACCTTTTGGGCACTTTTGGGGCCCTTAACGTGCTCGAAAACTCTTGAAACTTTGCACACGGGTCAGAACCCGCGGCCATCAGAGCCGGGCTGAAGCTGGTACCCGGGCGTGGCAGGGCGGCTCGTCAGCGCCCCCTGGAACGGGGTCCGAACACTTGGTCCATAACTCAAACACGCTTGTATGTAATAATATGAAACTCGGTACACATGTTGATCTCATCGTTTCATCTATACCTCGCGCTCTTACTTTTTACCCCAGCCCAACAGGAAGTCGGCTATTGAGGTTTGTTTGTAAAACGCTCGCAATGGAATGTCAAATACTCCTCCTAGAGCTTTGATCCAAATTCGACGAAACTCAGTCAGCGTGAAGTCAAGACATTGAGGATGAAAGTTTGCGAGGGGATTTTTGATATCTCGAACGGTTTGGCCGTGGCGAGGAAACGAAACTATGGCGAGAAACGTGAAACAGGAAGTGTATCATAACTTCAGCACACATCAACCGATCTTGATGAAACTTCAGCAGTGTGTTCGCTGTAAGAGGACGATCACATGGATGTGACTATTGTGAGTCAAAGTTATAGCGCCACCAACTGGCAGCAGGAAGTGTGTCATTTTCAAAATGCTTTGAAATCACCCTCTAATTTTAACTCGATTTGCTTCAAACTTCATCTGTATAATGCAAATACATGGCAGATGAAGACCTGTAAATGGATTCTTGATATCTTTGAAACTGTTGCCGTGGCAACGCATCAAACTTTACCATTCTTTTAGGATGCTTTTGAGACTCTTAGCATGCTTCAAATTGCATGAAACTCGACAGACACATCACATTTATTAGCCAGTAGACATGTGCAACGTTTCAGAAACGGGTGTGGTGAGGGCTCAGTAGCGCCACCTTTTGACAAAAGTGGGGTTGTTAGTTTTATCTACAGTTACAAAAATCAGTATGTATATTGTACTCCTCGAGCCGGACAACTTTCTAATTGACACTCATTAGCTAGGACCCACAGAAAGTCAGATATGTTTGTTTGAATGTAGAGAAAATCTCAGAATTTTGCCAGTCTCTCAGTGTCCCTCTGTGTGAGTGAGAGGAGGGGCGCCTGTCAGGTTAATTTTAACCCTTTATTTGCTGTGTGCAACTTCTCTGGCATTTTCGGGGGCCTTAACATCCTCTAAAACTCTTGAAACTTTGCACACGGGTCAGAACCCATGGCCATCAGGGCCGGGCTGAAGCTGGTAACCGGGCGTGGCAGGGCGGCTCGACAGCGCCCCCTGGACTGGGATTCAAAAATTTGTCCATAAATCAAACACACTTGCATGAATTAATATGAAACTCGGTACAATTAAAGATCACATCAGGCCAAACAACTTTCGTGCTCTAAGTTTTATGACAGTTCAAATGGAAGTTATTTATGAATTATGAATTATGGGTTGTTTGAATAATTGTCCTAGGAGAAATACATCAAATCACAAGGCATGTGTTTACCAATCACAACCAAACTCGGTGTGCATGAAGTCAAGACATTGAGGATGCTCAATTCCGGACGGATTTTTGATATCTCGAACGGTCTGGCCGTGGCGAGGAAATGAATTTTATGACTAAAAAAGGACACATAAAGTGTGTTATAACTTTGCTCAATTTACCTACAGTTACAAAACTTACCACGTATATTGTTCTCGTCAAGCCGATCAACTTTCCAATTTAAAGTCATTCGCTCTGAGCAACAGAAAGTCAGATATTGTAGTTTGAATGGATTTATTTCCCCTGCGATTCTCTCTCTCTCTCTCTCTCTCTCTCTCTCTCTCTCTCTCTGTGTGTGTGTGTTGTGGGTGTGTGTTGTCTGTGTGGGGAGGGGAGGGCTGTTGTCTGTGTTTATGTGTGTGTGTGTGTGGCTGGCTGCGATTTTTCCTACAAGTCCTTGTCTCTAAGTCCTTGTCTTTTTGCATAACAATTTTGCATAACAATATTTTTAAATGACAAAATAGGCATATAACCCCCATCTTTTAAATGTATAGTTTGCTTTAAATAAAAGTAAGATTGTATTTGTAATTGAAGTTGAATGAATTTAAAATTCATGTGCTATATTTCAATATATTTGTTTTCCTTAAGATTTTAAAACACTAACTTCATTCTTATCTGAATTACAAATATTTGTTTCTGTATAAAATAATACTCTGACTAAAAACACATTTGATGTTTTGTTTTTTTTTTGGATTTTTATTTACATGTATTTATGTGTGTGTGTGTGTGTGTGTGTGTGTGTGTGTGTGTGTGTGGGTGTATAAAGTGCAGGGTTTTTTTAGATAAAGTAGAATTTCTATAACTATGTGTTGAATTAATAAATCACTCTTGTGTGTGTTAAACACAATCTACTTAATACAGACAACTTCATTATAAAGATAAATAACAAATCCAAAAAATATATGATTATAATCTATGACAAAAAAAGCCATTACAAACTATATTAATGGAAAATACACATTGCTCTTTGTATTGTTGTAAAATATTCATGAAAAACAAGATAACAAAAATCAAAAAGATAAATTATTTTAGATATAGCCATGTTTTAAATGTATAGCAGAGATGTTAATTGAGGCAGCAACATACAAACTTTCTAGAACAACATGGACCTGGATAGCTGGTTTTTATGGAGGACAGTGAAGAGGAAGAGGGTGCAAATCAAACAGCTCATTCTCAGACTACACAGCAAACAGCTTAAGTTTTTAGTGCTTTGTTTGAGGTTTTTAGTGCTCTGTCCTATCTATTATCAACATATAATAGATGGAACAGAACAAGAAAGGCAATTAATAATCTGTCATTGCGTCACTGCATTATGATATGAAAGGCTCAGTACAGTGTGGCACAAAACGCTTATGCGCATCCCGAGTGGAGAATGATGCGCTTAAAGCCACATGGAGTTACAGCGCACAGCGCATCGAGTCCGCATTGATGCAAGCTCTACAATACACTTCTTTTTGATAGTCAAAGCGGGGGTTACGTTTTTACACGTCGTACAGAATAACCCTAAAGGCACCAAGGTGGCGGTGCCACCGGCTTTATATTAAATATAAATATAGATGTGAGCAGCGATAAAGCGCCAAAGCCGGCGGTACCACCATCCCGGTGCCTTTGGGTAACTAAAGGCATCGGGGTTGCGGTGCCACCGGCTTGGGCCCGCAATCGCTGCTCGCAGCTATATTTATTATTATTTTACTACCTTTTGGGCACTTTTGGGGCCCTTAACGTGCTCGAAAACTCTTGAAACTTTGCACACGGGTCAGAACCCGCGGCCATCAGAGCCGGGCTGAAGCTGGTACCCGGGCGTGGCAGGGCGGCTCGTCAGCGCCCCCTGGAACGGGGTCCGAACACTTGGTCCATAACTCAAACACGCTTGTATGTAATAATATGAAACTCGGTACACATGTTGATCTCATCGTTTCATCTATACCTCGCGCTCTTACTTTTTACCCCAGCCCAACAGGAAGTCGGCTATTGAGGTTTGTTTGTAAAACGATCGCAATGGAATGTCAAATACTCCTCCTAGAGCTTTGATCCAAATTCGACGAAACTCGGTCAGCGTGAAGTCAAGACATTGAGGATGAAAGTTTGCGAGGGGATTTTTTATATCTCGAACGGTTTGTCCGTGGCGGGGAAACGAAATCATGGCGAGAAACGTGAAACAGGAAGTGTGTTATAACTTCAGCATACATTAACTGATCTTGATGAAACTTCAGCAGTGTGTTCGCTGTAAGAGGACGATCACATGGATGTGACTATTGTGAGTCAAAGTTATAGCGCCACAGACATGTGCAAAGTTGCAGAAACGGGCGTGGTGAGGGCTCAGTAGCGCCACCTTTTGACAAAAGTGGGGTGGTTAGTTTTAACTAGAGTTACAAAAATTGGTATGTATATTGTACTCCTCGAGCCGGACAACTTTCTAATTGACACTTATTAGCTAGGACCCACGGAAAGTCAGATATTTTTGTTTGAATATGGCCACTCTGAGCCTACATGTCTCTGTGTCTCTGTGTCTTTGGCTGGCTGGCTGGCTGTCTGTGTGTGTGTGTGCAGGGGGAGGGGGCTTAACCATTTCACTGCTGTGTGTATGACCTGCATAAAGAAAATACATTTCTCAAGCCTGGTATTTTTTAAATAAGTTTTTATTTTTATTTTTTATAAGTAAAGGCATATAACTAGTTTAATTGTAGTGAATTGACAATAGTTTTATATAATTAGTTTATTAATCAGATTAACTTGGTCAATAAACTTGGTCTGAAAATTTGGTCCATAAATCAAACACACTTGCATGTAATAATATGAAACTTGGTACACATATAGATCTCATCGTTTCATATATACCTACTTCACACTCTTACTTTTTACCCCAGCCCAACAGGAAGTTGGCTATTTAGGGTTGTGTTTAAAACACATGCAATGGAATTTAAATTATTGCTCCTAGAGCACTGAACCAAATTCGACGAAACTCGATCAGCGTGAAGTCAAGACATTAAGGATGAAAAAGTGCCACGGGATTTTTGATATCTCGAACGGTTTGGCCGTGGCGAGGAAACGAAATTATGGCGAGAAACATGAAACAGGATGTGTGTTATAACTTCAGCATACATTAACTGATCTTGATGAAACTTCAGCAGTGTTTTCGCTGTAAGAGACCGATCACATGGATGTGACTATTGTGAGTCAAAGTTATAGCGCCACCAACTGGCAGCAGGAAGTGTGTCACTTTCAAAATGCTTTGAAATCACTCTCTTATTTTTAACCGATTTGCTTCAAACTTCATCTGTATAATGTAAATACACGGCAGATGTAGACCTGTGAATGAATTTTTGATATCTTTGATACTGTTGCCGTGGCAACGAAACAAACTTTAACATTCTTTTTTGATGCTTTTGGGACTCTTAGCATGCTTGAAATTGCTTGAAACTCAACAGATACATCACATTTATTAGCCAGTAGACATGTGCAACTATGGCAAAAGATTAAAGTAATGTCAAAAAAGTAAACACTAAAAGCCTCATATCTTCTAAAAATGTAATTATACATCATTTGTTTCTAAATTAAATTATACAAATATTATAACTTCCCCAATTTTTCCTTTTTTTCATTTAAGAATTATGTTTACGTTCAAAAACAGCCAGAATTGTTGTAAAATTCATAAAAAAATAATAATCTGAGTCATACGTAGTGCTATACTGCCCTCTTGTGTTCAATATCAGGTAGGCCTATTGTGTATATTCCCACCGGTTAATCAACGTGTGACTCCGCTGGGACTTGGGAGCTTTTAAATCGCTTACTTAAAACCGAAAGTCAAAATACGGATGTCCGCACAAGACATTAATGGTGTGGAGTAGAGCGAGCATTTTAAATAAATTCCTATTAAGTAGGATTGAACTAAACAGAAAGAATGTTCACTCTGTTCTGCTGGTTCCTCGCTGGTGGATCATATGATTACTTTGTCATAATCTATGACAAAAATGCTATTATAAACCATATTAATAATAGATAATACACATTGCTCTTATTTTTAAAAAATACATTCATGAAAAACAAGATAACAAAAATCATAAAAAATATAGCCATGGCTGCTATAAATGTTTGAAATGCATAGGACAGATGTTTAATGACGCAGCAACATATAATTGAAAGGCAATTAATAATCTGTCATTACGTCACTGCATTATGATATTACGGCTCCAATACGGTGCAGCACAAAGCACTTATGTGCATCCCGAGCGGAGAATGATGTGCTTGAAGCCACATGAAGTTACAGCGCATTGAGTCCGTATTGAAAAGTTCAAAGCACAAAGGAAATACATATTTATGAACAGTGTATTATACATTATCTATCTATGCAATAGTTTATTGAGCCTTTTCTTTTAAAGGTTTTAAATTTCAGTTACTGTGTGCGTGAAGAACAATTATAGTGCTCTGACTCTAGTGTTGTGATCTAACCGACAGCGTCTGACACCCGGTAGAAAGTAACACGATTAAGTTACAGCAATAAAGTCCAGCAAGAAAAAGTTTCTTCATTCGAAAATATAGACCTTTAGACCTTTATCTTAAAGATCCAGTATAATAGGATTAACATTGAATCATCTTGAAGATCGTTTCATCATTGACTGTAACCGAATGTGACGTGCTGTTTGAATGCTGAATGGAGAATGACTGACAGGCGCAGAGAGGGAAAAGTTTGTGTTCTTGAATTTAATGACTTAAATATTAATTTCTATATCACATAATAGCTTCAGAACACTAATAATACAGTACACAAAAACTTTATGGTACTTTAGAAAGTTTTTGTGCCTTTGTGCCTAACATAGAATAGTATATGCACAATATAGAATTTGAATCAGCCTCGTCAAAGATGGCAGTGTCAGAGCCGATACCGATCCTGAGTATCTAATCGGCGCACTTCTTTTCAACAGTCAAATTGAAATTGAAATTGCTTGAAACTCAACAGATACATCACATTTATTAGCCAGTAGACGTGCAAAGTTTCAGAAACGGGCATGGTGCAAGGACTAAATAGCGCCACCTTTTGACAAAAGTGGGGTTGTTAGTTTTATCTACAGTTACAAAAATCGGTATATACATTGTACTCCTCAAGCCGGACAACTTTCTAATACATAGTCATTAGCTCGGACCAAGAGGAAGTCAGATATTTTGGTTTGAATATGGTGAGCCTCTCTCTGAGCCTACGTCCCTGTATGGCAAGCCCTTTTAACATTTAAAAGCTAAGTTTGCCTATCCGGAATTAACATTGTAGATATCAACAACGTCTTTCTGTCTAGTCGTAATTACATTTTGGATAGTTTGTATTATCATTTAAGATATCTGTAACATAATTTTGACTAGTCGAAATGACAGAGTATGGCAAGCCGTTTTAACATTTAATCATAAAAGGGCCAAAGCCTTCGGCACCGCTACCCGGGTGCCTTTAGGTAACTAAAGGAACCGGGGTTGCGGTGCCACCGGCTTGGGCCCGCCATCGCTGCTCGCAGCTATATTTTTTCTTTAGTATTATTATTATTTTACTACCTTTTGGGCACTTTTGGGGCCCTTAACGTGCTCGAAAACTCTTGAAACTTTGCACACGGGTCAGAACCCGCGGCCATCAGAGCCGGGCTGAAGATGGTACCCGGGCGTGGCAGGGCGGCTCGTCAGCGCCCCCTGGAACGGGGTCCGAACACTTGGTCCATAACTCAAACACGCTTGTATGTAATAATATGAAACTCGGTACACATGTTGATCTCATCGTTTCATCTATACCTCGCGCTCTTACTTTTTACCCCAGCCCAACAGGAAGTCGGCTATTGAGGTTTGTTTGTAAAACGCTCGCAATGGAATGTCAAATACTCCTCCTAGAGCTTTGATCCACATTCGACGAAACTCGGTCAGCGTGAAGTCAAGACATTGAGGATGAAAGTTTGCGAGGGGATTTTTTATATCTCGAACGGTTTGTCCGTGGCGAGGAAACGAAATCATGGCGAGAAACGTGAAACAGGAAGTGTGTTATAACTTCAGCATACATTAACTGATCTTGATGAAACTTCAGCAGTGTGTTCGCTGTAAGAGGACGATCACATGGATGTGACTATTGTGAGTCAAAGTTATAGCGCCACCAACTGGCAGCAGGAAGTGTGTCACTTTCAAAATGCTTTGATATCACCCTTTTATTTTTACCCGATTTGCTTCAAACTTCATATGTATAATGTAAACATACGGCAGATGTAGACCTGTGAATGGATTCTTGATATCTTTGAAACTGTTGCCGTGGCGACGCATCAAACTTTACCCTTCTTTTAGGATGCTTTTAGGATGCTTTTGAGACCCTTAGCATGCTTCAAATTGCATGAAACTCGACAGACACATCACATTTATTAGCCAGTAGACATGTGCAAAGTTGCAGAAACGGGCGTGGTGAGGGCTCAGTAGCGCCACCTTTTGACAAAAGTGGGGTGGTTAGTTTTAACTAGAGTTACAAAAATTGGTATGTATATTGTACTCCTCGAGCCGGACAACTTTCTAATTGACACTTATTAGCTAGGACCCACAGAAACTCAGATATTTTTGTTTGAATATGGCCACTCTGAGCCTTTGGCTGGCTGGCTGGCTGTCTGTGTGTGTGTGTGTGTGTGTGTGCAGGGGGAGGGGGCTTAACCATTTCACTGCTGTGTGTATGACCTGCATAAAGAAAATACATTTCTCAAGCCTGGTATTTTTTAAATAAGTTTTTATTTTTATTTTTTATAAGTAAAGGCATATAACTAGTTTAATTGTAGTGAATTGACAATAGTTTTATATAATTAGTTTATTAATCAGATTAACTTGGTCAATAAACTTGGTCTGAAAATTTGGTCCATAAATCAAACACACTTGCATGTAATAATATGAAACTTGGTACACATATAGATCTCATCGTTTCATATATACTTCACACTCTTACTTTTTACCCCAGCCCAACAGGAAGTTGGCTATTTAGGGTTGTGTTTAAAACACATGCAATGTAATTTAAATTATTGCTCCTAGAGCACTGAACCAAATTCGACGAAACTCGATCAGCGTGAAGTCAAGACATTAAGGATGAAAAAGTGCCACGGGATTTTTGATATCTCGAACGGTTTGGCCGTGGCGAGGAAACGAAATTATGGCGAGAAACATGGAACAGGATGTGTGTTATAACTTCAGCATACATTAACTGATCTTGATGAAACTTCAGCAGTGTTTTCGCTGTAAGAGACCGATCACATGGATGTGACTATTGTGAGTCAAAGTTATAGCGCCACCAACTGGCAGCAGGAAGTGTGTCACTTTCAAAATGCCGTGGCAACGAAACAAACTTTAACATTATTTTTTGATGCTTTTGGGACTCTTAGCTTGCTTGAAATTGCTTGAAACTCAACAGATACATCACATTTATTAGCCAATAGACATGTGCAACTATGGCAAAAGATTAAAGTAATGTCAAAAAAGTAAACACTAAAAGCCTCATATCTTCTAAAAATGTAATTATACATCATTTGTTTCTAAATTAAATTATACAAATATTATAACTTCCCCAATTTTTCCTTTTTTTCATTTAAGAATTGTGTTTACGTTCAAAAACAGCCAGAATTGTTGTAAAATTCATAAAAAAATAATAATCTGAGTCATACGTAGTGCTATACTGCCCTCTTGTGTTCAATATCAGGTAGGCCTATTGTGTATATTCCCACCGGTTAATCAACGTGTGACTCCGCTGGGACTTGGGAGCTTTTAAATCGCTTACTTAAAACCGAAAGTCAAAATACGGATGTCCGCACAAGACATTAATGGTGTGGAGTAGAGCGAGCATTTTAAATAAATTCCTATTAAGTAGGATTGAACTAAACAGAAAGAATGTTCACTCTGTTCTGCTGGTTCCTCGCTGGTGGATCATATGATTACTTTGTCATAATCTATGACAAAAATGCTATTATAAACCATATTAATAATAGATAATACACATTGCTCTTATTTTTGAAAAATACATTCATGAAAAACAAGATAACAAAAATCATTAAAAAAAAATATAGCCATGGCTGCTATAAAGCAACATATAATTGAAAGGCAATTAATAATCTGTCATTACGTCACTGCATTATGATATTACGGCTCCAATACGGTGCAGCACAAAGCACTTATGTGCATCCCGAGCGGAGAATGATGTGCTTGAAGCCACATGAAGTTACAGCGCATTGAGTCCGTATTGAAAAGTTCAAAGCACAAAGGAAATACATATTTATGAACAGTGTATTATACATTATCTATCTATGCAATAGTTTATTGAGCCTTTTCTTTTAAAGGTTTTAAATTTCAGTTACTGTGTGCGTGAAGAACAATTATAGTGCTCTGACTCTAGTGTTGTGATCTAACCGACAGCGTCCGACACCCGGTAGAAAGTAACACGATTAAGTTACAGCAATAAAGTCCAGCAAGAAAAAGTTTCTTCATTCGAAAATATAGACCTTTAGACCTTTATCTTAAAGATCCAGTATAATAGGATTAACATTGAATCATTGAAGATCGTTTCATCATTGACTGTAACCGAATGTGACGTGCTGTTTGAATGCTGAATGGAGAATGACTGACAGGCGCAGAGAGGGAAAAGTTTGTGTTCTTGAATTTAATGACTTAAATATTAATTTCTATATCACATAATAGCTTCAGAACACTAATAATACAGTACACAAAAACTTTATGGTACTTTAGAAAGTTTTTGTGCCTTTGTGCCTAACAGAATAGTATATGCACAATATAGAATTTGAATCAGCCTCGTCAAAGATGGCAGTGTCAGAGCCGATACCGATCCTGAGTATCTAATCGGCGCACTTCTTTTCAACAGTCAAATTGAAATTGAAATTGCTTGAAACTCAACAGATACATCACATTTATTAGCCAGTAGACGTGCAAAGTTTCAGAAACGGGCAATGTGCAAGGACTAAATAGCGCCACCTTTTGACAAAAGTGGGGTTGTTAGTTTTATCTACAGTTACAAAAATCGGTATATACATTGTACTCCTCAAGCCGGACAACTTTCTAATACATAGTCATTAGCTCGGACCAAGAGGAAGTCAGATATTTTGGTTTGAATATGGTGAGCCTCTCTCTGAGCCTACGTCCCTGTATGGCAAGCCCTTTTAACATTTAAAAGCTAAGTTTGCCTGTCCGGAATTAACATTGTAGATATCAACAACGTCTTTCTGTCTATTCGTAATTACATTTTGGATAGTTTGTATTATCATTTAAGACATCTGTAACATAATTGTGACTAGTCGAAATGACAGAGTATGGCAAGCCGTTTTAACATTTAATCATAAAAGGGCCAAAGCCTTCGGCACCGCTACCCGGGTGCCTTTAGGTAACTAAAGGAACCGGGGTTGCGGTGCCACCGGCTTGGGCCCGCCATCGCTGCTCGCAGCTATATTTTTTCTTTAGTATTATTATTATTTTACTACCTTTTGGGCACTTTTGGGGCCCTTAACGTGCTCGAAAACTCTTGAAACTTTGCACACGGGTCAGAACCCGCGGCCATCAGAGCCGGGCTGAAGATGGTACCCGGGCGTGGCAGGGCGGCTCGTCAGCGCCCCCTGGAACGGGGTCCGAACACTTGGTCCATAACTCAAACACGCTTGTATGTAATAATATGAAACTCGGTACACATGTTGATCTCATCGTTTCATCTATACCTCACACTCTTACTTTTTACCCCAGCCCAACAGGAAGTCGGCTATTGAGGTTTGTTTGTAAAACGCTCGCAATGGAATGTCAAATACTCCTCCTAGAGCTTTGATCCAAATTCGACGAAACTCGGTCAGCGTGAAGTCAAGACATTGAGGATGAAAGTTTGCGAGGGGATTTTTGATATCTCGAACGGTTTGTCCGTGGCGAGGAAACGAAATCATGGCGAGAAACGTGAAACAGGAAGTGTGTTATAACTTCAGCATACATTAACTGATCTTGATGAAACTTCAGCAGTGTGTTCGCTGTAAGAGGACGATCACATGGATGTGACTATTGTGAGTCAAAGTTATAGCGCCACCAACTGGCAGCAGGAAGTGTGTCACTTTCAAAATGCTTTGATATCACCCTTTTATTTTTACCCGATTTGCTTCAAACTTCATATGTATAATGTAAACATACGGCAGATGTAGACCTGTGAATGGATTCTTGATATCTTTGAAACTGTTGCCGTGGCGACGCATCAAACTTTACCCTTCTTTTAGGATGCTTTTAGGATGCTTTTGAGACCCTTAGCATGCTTCAAAATGCATGAAACTCGACAGACACATCACATTTATTAGCCAGTAGACATGTGCAAAGTTTCAGAAACGGGCGTGGTGAGGGCTCAGTAGCGCCACCTTTTGACAAAAGTGGGGTTGTTAGTTTTAACTAGAGTTACAAAAATTGGTATGTATATTGTACTCCTCGAGCCGGACAACCTTCTAATTTACACTTATTAGCTAGGACCCACAGAAACTCAGATATTTTTGTTTGAATATGGTCACTCTGAGCCTACATGTCTCTGTGTCTCTGTGTCTTTGGCTGTCTGTGTGTGTGTGTGTGAGTGTGCAGGGGGAGGGGGCTTAACCATTTCACTGCTGTGTGTATGACCTGCATAAAGAAAATACATTTCTCAAGCCTGGTATTTTTTAAATAAGTTTTTATTTTTATTTTTTATAAGTAAAGACATATAACTAGTTTAATTGTAGTGCATTGACAATAGTTTTATATAATTAGTTTATTAATCAGATTAACTTGGTAAATAAACTTTGTCTGAAAATTTGGTCCATAAATCAAACACACTTGCATGTAATAATATGAAACTTGGTACACATATAGATCTCATCGTTTCATATATAGCCTACTTCACACTCTTACTTTTTACCCCAGCCCAACAGGAAGACTGCTATTTAGGGTTGTGTTTAAAACACATGCAATGGAATTTAAATTATTGCTCCTAGAGCACTGAACCAAATTCGCCGAAACTCGATCAGCGTGAAGTCAAGACATTAAGGATGAAAAGTGCCACGGGATTTTTGATATCTCGAACGGTTTGGCCGTGGCGAGGAAACGAAATTATGGCGAGAAACATGAAACAGGATGTGTGTTATAACTTCAGCATACATTAACTGATCTTGATGAAACTTCAGCAGTGTTTTCGCTGTAAGAGACCGATCACATGGATGTGACTATTGTGAGTCAAAGTTATAGCGCCAACAACTGGCAGCAGGAAGTGTGTCACTTTCAAAATGCTTTGAAATCACTCTCTTATTTTTAACCGATTTGCTTCAAACTTCATCTGTATAATGTAAATACACGGCAGATGTAGACCTGTGAATGAATTTTTGATATCTTTGATACTGTTGCCGTGGCAACGAAACAAACTTTAACATTCTTTTTTGATGCTTTTGGGACTCTTAGCATGCTTGAAATTGCTTGAAACTCAACAGATACATCACATTTATTAGCCAGTAGACATGTGCAACTATGGCAAAAGATTAAAGTAATGTCAAAAAAGTAAACACTAAAAGCCTCATATCTTCTAAAAATGTAATTATACATCATTTGTTTCTAAATTAAATTATACAAATATTATAACTTCCCCAATTTTTCCTTTTTTCATTTAAGAATTATGTTTACGTTCAAAAACAGCCAGAATTGTTGTAAAATTCAGAAAAAAATAATAATCTGAGTCATACGTAGTGCTATACTGCCCTCTTGTGTTCAATATCAGGTAGGCCTATTGTGTATTCCCACCGGTTAATCAACGTGTGACTCCGCTGGGACTTGGGAGCTTTTAAATCGCTTACTTAAAACCGAAAGTCAAAATACGGATGTCCGCACAAGACATTAATGGTGTGGAGTAGAGCGAGCATTTTAAATAAATTCCTATTAAGTAGGATTGAACTAAACAGAAAGAATGTTCACTCTGTTCTGCTGGTTCCTCGCTGGTGGATCATATGATTACTTTGTCATAATCTATGACAAAAATGCTATTATAAACTATATTAATAATAGATAATACACATTGCTCTTATTTTTGAAAAATACATTCATGAAAAACAAGATAACAAAAATCATAAAAAAATATAGCCATGGCTGCTATAAATGTTTGAAATGCATAGGACAGATGTTTAATGACGCAGCAACATATAATTGAAAGGCAATTAATAATCTGTCATTACGTCACTGCATTATGATATTACGGCTCTAATACGGTGCAGCACAAAGCACTTATGTGCATCCCGAGCGGAGAATGATGTGCTTGAAGCCACATGAAGTTACAGCGCATTGAGTCCGTATTGAAAAGTTCAAAGCACAAAGGAAATACATATTTATGAACAGTGTATTATACATTATCTATCTATGCAATAGTTTATTGAGCCTTTTCTTTTAAAGGTTTTAAATTTCAGTTACTGTGTGCGTGAAGAACAATTATAGTGCTCTGACTCTAGTGTTGTGATCTAACCGACAGCGTCTGACACCCGGTAGAAAGTAACACGATTAAGTTACAGCAATAAAGTCCAGCAAGAAAAAGTTTCTTCATTCGAAAATATAGACCTTTAGACCTTTATCTTAAAGACCCAGTATAATAGGATTAACATTGAATCATCTTGAAGATCGTTTCATCATTGACTGTAACCGAATGCGACGTGCTGTTTGAATGCTGAATGGAGAATGACTGACAGGCGCAGAGAGGGAAAAGTTTACGTGTTCTTGAATTTAATGACTTAAATATTAATTTCTATATCACATAATAGCTTCAGAACACTTATAATACAGTACACAAAAACTTAATGGTACTTTAGAAAGTTTTTGTGCCTTTGTGCCTTACATAGAATAGTATATGCACAATATAGAATTTGAATCAGCCTCGTCAAAGATGGCAGTGTCAGAGCCGATACCGATCCTGAGTATCTAACTGGCACACTTCTTTTCAACAGTCAAATTGAAATTGAAATTGCTTGAAACTCAACAGATACATCACATTTATTAGCCAGTAGACGTGCAAAGTTTCAGAAACGGGCATGGTGCAAGGACTAAATAGCGCCACCTTTTGACAAAAGTGGGGTTGTTAGTTTTATCTACAGTTACAAAAATCGGTATATACATTTTACTCCTCAAGCCGGACAACTTTCTATACATAGTCATTAGCTCGGACCAAGAGGAAGTCCGATATTTTGGTTTGAATATGGTGAGCCTCTCTCTGAGCCTACGTCCCTGTATGGCAAGCCCTTTTAACATTTAAAAGCTAAGTTTGCCTATCCGGAATTAACATTGTAGATATCAACAACGTCTTTCTGTCTAGTCGTAATTACATTTTGGATAGTTTGTATTATCATTTAAGATATCTGTAACATAATTTTGACTAGTCGAAATGACAGAGTATGGCAAGCCGTTTTAACATTTAATCACGAAAGGGCCAAAGCCTTCGGCACCGCCACCCGGGTGCCTTTAGGTAACTAAAGGAACCGGGGTTGCGGTGCCACCGGCTTGGGCCCGCCATCGCTGCTCGCAGCTATATTTTTCATTTATTTCATTAGATGTGTCATGAGCAGGGGTGTAAAGTAACGAATTACAAATACTCACGTTACTGTAATTAAGTAGTTTTTTTCAGAAATTGTACTTTTTTGAGTAAGTTTAAAATTGTGTAATTTTACTTTTACTTGAGTACATTTTAAGTGATGTATCGGTACTTTTTCTCCGCTATTTTCCTTCTATTTGTGGCTGTTACTCGTTACATGCTTGTTTTAATTTTATTTTTATCCATCAACGTGATTGGATCGAGTAATCGGTCTCGTGACTGTCATCAATTCAAATTAAGCATAGAAAACTTACCGCCTATTCATGCTGTTACTCGTGACTGCTGTGGAAGTGCATTCGCACGCATCAATTCAACCCAGATATCAGCGTCTTCCTCTAATATGCTAAGGTACATTTCACATTTCTGCTTAATATGATATTTATATAGGCTGGCCTGTCTACATGGCCTAACATTTGGTCTGAGGTTGGGGGTATTGCGAGACGAGTTCATAATGCGGTGAATTCCCGCTCCCATTTCCTTCACAATCACATTATAGAGAGACGCGCGTCACGATCTGTGCACTGCCGCGTCTCGCGCTCGCCATGCCGCCAGATTCAGAATCAGTGCACCATGTCGTTAACTTGAACTGCATTACTTAATAAGAAATTAGCACAGCTCGTTAATAAACAGCGTTTTTTGATTGATCCCTTATACGATCCGTCTTCATTTGGCAAGTGCACTTGCGCAAAAACATTTTTCATGCTGAACTTTTTTTTTTTTGTGGATGCTGCTGATAAAACAGCTTAGCCAAGACTTCAGAGACAAAGTGTGTTTGTTTCTTTTGTAAAAGTTTCCTGGATATAACTTCCCTATTTAATGCCAGTTTTCCTTACTTTATATTAGCATTACAGTGTGAGTAAATGTAGCCATGTAAAATGTAAGGGATGATGCCAACCTTCTAGAACAATGCATTTACGTTTAAATTGCAACATATTTATTAATAGCATGGAATAAAAGTGTGTAATTAGTGTTAGCTCACTATCTTAGCCTTTTTCAGTGCATTAGTTAAGGTAATATGATAATATTAGTGATTCTAATTTATCAAAACACTGGTAACGGTTTGGAGAGAAATTGGGTATTTATTTTATTTTATTTAACCCATCTCTTGGTGTGTGATGCTGAACTATCATATGAGTTTCTAAAGGTTTTTGAATTCTTTGCACAGTTATGAATATTGATATTATGTGCAACAATAACATGCTCAGGCCCAGTGGCTTTTCGCCTAATTTTAAATGCTTTTCCCCCCAAATAATATGATTTAAATGGTGATGAGTGTACTGATTTGATGCATTTTAAAAAGATGGATGATAGATATTCTTCAATCTTTCTTACAAAGAACAAAATATAATGTGAATTCCAGCATGTGCATTTTTTTTAATTTATAAATTGTAGTGCACAGTGTTTATTATAAGGGTTAGAATCCGCACCTCAGTACTCACTACTCACTACTCTTGAGTACTTTTAAATAAGCTACTTTTTTACTCTTACTCAAGTAGTTTTTTGGACAAGTACTTTTTACTCTACTCACACTACATTTTTTGGAATGTAAAGGTACTTTTACTTGAGTATGTTTTTTCAGTACTCTTTCCACCACTGGTCATGAGTGTGTGTGTAGTCTACATGTTCGTCTTTAGCTGGTATTTGTTTTACTATGTGTATTATTGTTTGTAATGGCAGCTACTACTTTGCACCACGCACTTTGAGTCCATGACAAATTTCCCCTAGGGGACAATAAAGTATACTCTAATTTGATGTATTTCTCCTAGGACAATTATTCAAACAACCCATAATTCCCAACTTCCATTTGAACTGTCGTAAAACTTAGAGCACGAAAGTTGTTTGGCCTGATGTGATCTATAATTGTACCGAGTGTCATATTATTTCATGCAAGTGTGTTTGATTTATGGACAAATGTTCGAATCCCAGTCCAGGGGGCACTGTCGAGCCGCCCTGCCACGCCCGGTTACCAGCTTCAGCCCGGCCCTGATGGCCATGAGTTCTGACCCGTGTGAAAAGTTTCAAGAGTTTTAGAGGATGTTAAGGCCCCCGAAAATGCCAGAGAAGTCGCACACAGCAAATAAAAGGTTAAAAATATAGCTGGAGCAGCGATTGCGGGCCCAAGCCGGTGGCAACGCAACCCCGGTGCCTTTAGTTACCTAAACCCCACTTTTGTCAAACCCCGATTTGCTTCAAACTGCACCGGAGTGGCGGTACCGCCAGCTTTGGCCCTTAATCGCTGCTCGCAGCTATATATATATATATATATATATATATATATATATATATATATATATATATATATATATATATATATATATATAAAGTCGGTGGCACCTCCACCTTGGTGCCTTTAGGGTTATTCTGCATTACGTGCAAAAATGTAGCCCCCTCTTTGACTGAGAATGAGGTTAGTGTTTTAAAATTTTTAGGAAAACAAATACATTGAAATATAGCACATGAATTTTAAACTCTTTCAGCTTCAATTACAAATACAATCTTACTTTTATTTAAAGCAAACTATACATTTAAAAGATGGGGGTGATATGCATATTTTGTCATTTAAAAAATACAAAATTGTTATGGTAACAGATGAGGACTTAGAGACAAGGACTTGCAGGAAAAATCAAAGCCAACCACACACACACTGTGACGATCAGCAGCCGTGGTGCCCTCGAGAGCCACTAGAGGGCACTCTCTCCCCTTGTTATGTTTCCCCATGGACTCTTTGTGTTTTATTATGTTCAGCTGTGTTTCATTATTGGTTATTGAGTTCCTTATTTGAGCCTGAGTTTTCCCTGTGTCCCTTGCGAAGTCTTGTTACCCTGTAAGCGTGCAATTCCGAGCGTTAGTCCCTGTTCTGTGTCTCCGTGTTTCCCTGGACTCTTGACCCTTGCCTGTTTCCTGGACTGTTCACGAACCTGTGCTGCCCGCCTCGACCATTGCCTGTTTAGACCACGAGTTTCTGGATTGCCCCTTTGTTTAATTCTGTATCTGAGTTTGTCTGCTTGTTTCAAGTATAATAAAGTGCTGCACATGGATCCGACCGTCTCTGTCCGTACGTTACAGAAGACTTCGCCAAACGAGGATCCAGCAGACTTTCAGCATCTATCCGCCGTGGTCAAGACCCGAGCTTCAATGCTAGCCTCTCAGAGTTCTCAGCTGGCGAGACTAACTTCTCTCCTCGAGGAACTAGCAAGCTCCATGCAGTCATGGTCTCCGCAGAGCACAAGCACTAATCAAGCCCAAGCTCCCGCTGCACCTGTTCCACCGCAACCCTGTGTGAGTACCGCACCCCGTTATACCAGTATGCCTTTTCCCGAGAAGTTTAATGGCTCACCTGAAGCGTGTGAGGGATTTCTTCAGCAGTGCAGTTTATATATGAAGCATCAGCCCCAGTTATACGCCTCGGATATCGACCGCGTTTCTTTCATCTGCTCACTGTTAACTGGAAAGGCTCTGGAGTGGGCAGGCACGTTTTGGGAACCAGGTCGGATGTCGTTTCCTCCTTTCGACGTGTTTACCGCCCTGTTCAGAAAGGCTTTTGAACTCCCCGCAGAAAAGGAGGGTCCCGAGGAACTGCTCTTTTCCCTGCGCCGGGGAGGTTTGTATGCGGCGGATTTCTCTCACTCACTCCGTACGCCGCATAAGCCTCAGCTCGCTAAACTGTTTGATCCTCCCTTAAGGACCGTCAGAAGAGCTTCTAAGCATATCGTTCCTGCCAAACCCACTCATCATGTCGGACCCCTCGAGCCCGTATCCCGCACTGGCCCTGTTAAATGTGCTGTTCCTAAGACAGCGGAGGTGTCGCGGGTCGAACCGGAGTTTGAGCGCGTGCCAGCCGACTCGAGTGAGTCAAGTGCCGAGCCGAGTGAATCAAGTGGGTCAAATACCGAGCTGAGTGAATCGAGTGCCGAGTCAAGTGAGTCAAGCGCTGAGCCGAGTGAATCAAGTGTGTCCAGTGTTGAATTTACAGTAGTCTGTCCAGTGAGTCTCCAGTTCAAGTGAGTGCTGAGTCTCCAGTTCTAGTGAGTGAAGAGTCTCCAGTTCTAGTGAGCGCTGAATCTCCAGTTCAAGTGAGCGCTGAATCTCCAGTTCAAGTGAGCGCTGAATCTCCAGTTCAAGTGAGCGCTGAATCCCCAGTTCAAGTGAGCGCTGAATCTCCAGTTCAAGTGAGCGAGTTGTCCAGCCCAGCGAGTGTGTCTAGCCCTGTGACGCGCCACCGCAGGAGGAGGAGAAGGAGGACTCGTTCGGTTCGCCAGGCCCCAGTGAGCGTGCCCAGACTCCTCGCCCTGCCGGCCCCGCCTCTGCGCCTCGCCCTGCCGGCCCCGCCTCTGCGCCTCGCCCTGCCGGCCCCGCCTCTGCGCCTCGCTCTGCCTGCACCCTTCAAGCTCCGGAAGGCCTTTCCTGTACCCGTTCACCACCTGAATTTCCCCAAGTATTTTTTTTGGGGGGGGGCAGTAGGTACTCTGTGAGGGCCATGGAGGCGAGGCTGTCATGGACCTCGCCTGAGTCTGCTCCGCCCTCGTCTCTGTCTGAGTCTGCTCCGCCCAAGTCTGCTCCGCCCTTGTCTGAGTCTGCTCCATCCTGGTACTCTTCCAAGCGTGCTTCCCCATGGTCTCTTGCCCTGTTCTGGTCCCCAGGCCCCAGGCCTCTCCATGTGCCTGGCCTCCTGCCTCTCCATGGGCCTGGCCCTCCATCCCAGCCCCCGTTGACCTCCCCCCGGAGCTCTTAGAAGCGTCTGGAAGCCGCTCCTTAGAGGGGGGGTTATGTGACGATCAGCATCCGTGGTGCCCTCGAGAGCCACTAGAGGGCACTCTCTCCCCTTGTTATGTTTCCCCATGGACTCTTTGTGTTTTATTATGTTCAGCTGTGTTTCATTATTGGTTATTGAGTTCCTTATTTAAGCCTGAGTTTTCCCTGTGTCCCTTGCGAAGTCTTGTTACCCTGTAAGCGTGCAATTCCGAGCGTTAGTCCCTGTTCTGTGTCTCCATGTTTCCCTGGACTCTTGACCCTTGCCTGTTTCCTGGACTGTTCACGAACCTGTGCTGCCTGCCTCGACCATTGCCTGTTTAGACCACGAGTTTCTGGATTGCCCCTTTGTTTAATTCTGTATCTGAGTTTGTCTGCTTGTTTCAAGTATAATAAAGTGCTGCACATGGATCCGACCGTCTCTGTCCGTACGTTACACACACACACACACACACACACACATAAACACAGACAACAGCCCTCCCCTCCCCCCACACACACACACACACACAAAGACACCAGCAACCCCCCCCCTCCCCACACAGACACTGATAGAGACAAGATACACATCCAAAACTACAATATCTGACTTTCTTTTGGTCTGAGCTTCTTACTGTTAATTAGAGAGTTGATCGGCTTGACAAGAACAATATACGTGGCAAGTTTTGTAACTGTAGGTAAAACGAGCAAAGTTATAACACATTTTATGTGTCCTTTTTCAGTCATAAAATTCATTTCCTCGCCACGGCCAAACCGTTCGAGAAATCAAACATCCGTCCGGAATTGAGCATCCTCAATGTCTTGACTTCATGCACACCGAGTATGGTGGTGATTGGTAAACACATGCGTTGTAATTTGATGTATTTCTCCTAGGAGATTTATTCAAACAACACATAATTCCCAACTTCCATTTGAACTGTCTTAAAACTTAAGAGCATGAGACTTAAAACTTAAGAGCAAGAGCATGGTCCCAGAGATGGGACCAAGTCACACATGTGCAAGTCTCAAGTAAGTCCCAAGTATTTTTATAAGTCAAGTCAAGTCACAGGCTATGTCAAGTCAAGTCAAGTCTTGTAGTAGGTTAAGTCAAGTGCAAGTCAAGTCACCTTATTATTTTAATTGTAAGCAGAATCTGATCTTAATAAAGTGAAAAGACAAGATAAGTATTTGCCAGTAAATTACAATAATTTGCATTGTAAATACTCATGTTCAGTAAAATACACCATGGAATCAAACAAAATTGTAACTTCATAAAATTATTTATTTTTCACTTCTGCCAACAGTGTGTTTGAAATGTTTTAAATTTTCAAGAGTCCATAAAACAAATAACAGCTTTACATCCTACAGACTCTCTGAACACCCCCCTCTCTCTCAAACACAGTTTACGAACAATATTAAACTTTGTTACATTTCTCCTCTCTCTCTCTCTCTCTCTCTCTCTCACACACACACATACACACGCACACACACACACACACACACACACACACACACACACACACATATATATATATGAAGAGTTCAGATGCAAAAGCCTCTAAGTGCCATTTGAAATTTTCTTCTAGAATGATCATTTTTATGAAGCTTGTATATTTAAGTTCAGTGATTTCACTTAAATTGCAATGATAATTACCTATTAATTGTTATTTAAGTGAAATTACTGAACTTAAATATACAAGTTTGATAAAAATCACCATTAAAGAAGAAAATTTCAAATGGCATTTAGAGGCTTTTGCATCTGAACTCTTCATATATATATATATATATATATATATATATATATATATATATACTGTAAACAATATCTCTAACTACCTTGATATTATAAACTTTTAATTTTGTATTTATTTATATTATGGTTATTTTATACTTCAGTTGTTATTGTTATTCTTTGGTTTACACATTTTGAGCTGTATTTACTATGCCTTCAATTCATCTTTTTTATTAATGTCTGTATTTGAACTACATAAATTAAATTAAATCATTAAAAAATAAATTATTTTAAGCATAAAAATGTCTCCTGACACTATTACATACGAACTAAAAGTAATGTTATTTTTATAATAATGGTACAGGAAATGTTTTTGCTGTATAAAAGGTATACTTATATACATGTTTGATCAAACACTCACCATATAATAAAAACAAAAAAACACCATATAATAATAAAAAACTTAAGTAAAAACGGTTTAATAAACTTTTAAGTGTCATTAATCAATTAAGCAAAACAAACACCATTTTTTTCAAAAAACATTTATTCAGTTGTCATTTTTACAATTAATTTTTCATAAATTACAATTAATCAAAGTCAAAACTCATTCCACTATTACTATCACTCATTATTACTCATTCCACTATTACTAATTACACTATTACTATTAGCCTACTCATTCCACTACTCATTACTCATTCTATTATTACTAATTACACTATTACTATTACTCATTATTACTCATTCCACTATTACTCATTACTCATTCCATTATTACTACTCATTCATACTATAGTAGCAGTCCATAGAACAGAAGCCATCAAATTCTCTATCTGAATAGAACGCAGTAAAGACCCCCTTTTTCCATTGCCTCAATAACCAGTCGTGTTTTTGTAGAGGAATCCACAGGCATCACATCTGGTGAGCTTAAACTCCACCCTGTATTCCTCTCTCACATCCGGATTGACTGACTTCCAGTCAACTATACTGTGGTAGGGGGGCGTGGTTTTCGCGGCGTCTGTAGTGAGAGACGAGTCAATGAGCTGCGCGGTGAGTAATGACTAGTTCACACTACATGATTTTAAAATGTCGGGCTGAACTGTGCAGTTCACACTACATGACTTGCTCTCAGTGAAATCATGAGTGTTCAAGTTGTTTAGCTGTTCACACCACACAACACAACGTGATTGATCCACAACAGGAGTTAACTCACTACACGAGTTAACAACGCACTACATAGAGATACAACCACGATCGGATGATAAGAGCATATCATTTGTGACTCAATGAGAGCTGTTTCAGCACTATAGTACGGTCTAAATCCTGAAAATAATCAAACAAATAACAAGTTGACAACAACACGATTCTATCCGGTCTAGAAACCATGTTTTGTCACGAAAAACCACGCAATAAAACGAACCAGAAATGACGCGAAACTGCAGAGAAGAACACAACACGCGAATATGGACGTCAGACAGAAACTAGTGCTGCACACTGTTTGCTCGACGATCTGCTCTGAGAAAAAAAAATGCAAAAAAGAAAAAGTAAGATTTACCTGGTGTCCTCAACCCATGCGTTGCTATGATTGGCTGTACTCATGACATCACTGAGATTGAGTCGCACGACTGCTCGAGATATCTAGCATGCTAGATATTTTTCTGAGCTCGGTGACCTGTCTGCGAGGTGTCTGCGAGCTGTCTTTGATGCGTTGTTGGCTCTTTCACACTAACGGATTGGCGAGCGTTAATCGTCCCCTAATCGCCCGCGATTTGCACGCGATAACACCCTGACTTGTCGGCGACTCAACGATTTGCAAATCGGGCTTAAATCGGGCTTAAAATCACGTAGTGTGAACTAGGCTTAAGTGGGTCAAGTGCAGATGATGAACACCTGTGTCTGATTGCAGTGATTGGAGTGGGGAGACCGATAAAAGCCACTCAGTGGGAGAGGATGAGAGAGAGAGAACTGGCTGGAACTCGTGCTGTGGACAGAGAAGCTGGAAAGCTGAAGCGGAACTTGAAGTTGTTCGATGTGGAAAGAGTTTGTGAATGAAGTTGTGCCGTAGCTGTGCTACGGTGAACGTGCTGTGTGCACACCTTTTGTTTTGTGAGAATCTGAGTAAATAAAAATTAAGTACGAGTTCCAGTCCCGCTGACCCTGTCTCCTTCTTCACCCTCAACTGAACCTTGTTACACTGGTGCCGAAACCCGGGAAGAAGGAGACTGGCGTCGCCATGTCGAGCCCGTCAGGATCGCCGTTTATGGAGATTATTCAATCACTCGCGGCCATGCAGAGGGAACAACATCAAGCCCTGCTGTCCTTCAAGGAAGAACATGAGCAGCGCTTCCAGGCGCTGCTTCAAGGACAGCAGGAGGACCGCGAGTTGTTCCGGAGCTGTTTCGACCAGGGGGCTGCGGCCACCCCCGCGACAACATCGGCCGCGGCGCTCTCGTTGTCAAGGATGGGTCCCCAGGATGAACCGGAGGCGTTCCTGGACCTGTTCAAGAGGACAGCCGAGGCTCGGGGGTGGCCTGAAACAGACTAGCCGCTGCGACTCATCCCACTCCTATCCGGGGAGTCGCAGCTCGCCGCCCACCAACTGCCAGTCTCCAGTCTCCTGGTCTACCAAGATCTATGGCACGCCATTCTGCAGCGGGTCGGCGGGTCGGCCGGTCGGCGGAACAACATCGTCAGCGGTTCCGTTCCCTGACTCTGGAGGAGGCCGGTCGGCCCTTCGTGATGGCGCAACAGCTCCGGGACTCCTGCCGTAAATGGCTGATGGCCGAGGGAAGTGACGTCGAGACAATCATCGACCAGGTGGTACTGGAGCAGTTCATCACGAGGCTTCCCAAGAAAACAGCTCAATGGGTCCAGTGCCACCGTCCGACGTCGCTGGACCAGGCCATCCAACTGGCGGAAGATCACATGGTGGCGTGCTCGGGGGTCGGCGAACCCCTCCCATCTGTCTCTCTCTCCCACTCTTTTTTTCCCCCTCCCCAGTCTCTCTCTCGTCCCCCTCTGGAAAAACTATCTCTTCTCCCAGGTCTCGGGGTGGGCCGGCGCCCAGGCTCGCGCCACGATGGAGACCCGGCGGGCAGAGGGACTCCCCGGCGGCCGGGAGGATGACGGAGAAGGGGACACCGGTCGGGGGATTCCCCTCCCAGGCTCCGGTCGTTGCGCTCTCCCCACGCCAATCCCTTGCCCCACTTCCCGCCGCTGGGACAGCGGGAAAGCCCGGGCCGGCCTGTTGGCGCTGTGGGGATCCGGGACACTTTATCGACCGCTGTCCAATGATGGAGGTGGGGACGCTGGTCCGGGTCCCCGACGCGCCAAGGGCCGCCCCCGATTAAGCTGGCTTGTACCAGATACCCGTGAGTATCAAGGGGGGTACTTATCAGGCTTTGGTGGATTCAGGATGTAACCAAACCTCGATTCATCAAAGCCTGATTCGATCTGGGGCATTGGATAACAGCCGCATGGTTAAAGTACGGTGTGTGCACGGGGTTGTGGTGAGTTATCCCTTAATGCTGGTAAAAATTTTATTCAGGGGTCAAAAGCATAGTGTTGAGGTGGCAGTTAACCCGCACCTCCGGCATCCGCTAATTTTTGGCCGGGCTTTACGAATTTGTTGAAATTTTTATGTGTGGGTGCCTCTCGGGGGAAAAAGCAGCAGGGGAAGATAGCGATGGTGCAGTTGGGAGATACTGTACCGGGACCTCTGGGCACTGCGGCGGGGGAACAGAGCGCGTCAGAGGGAAATATCCTCTCTGAGCGCGATGATTTTCCCTTGGAGCAGTCCCAGGATGAGTCGCTCAAACATGCGTTTGATAAGGTCCAGTCCATCCACAGTCCAGCTACTTCACCTGCACCAACCGCTTTCTTACCCCTATTTTTGCATAATTAAAGATAGCTTGTATCGGGTGGCCTGAGATGCCCAAACAAAAGAAGATACAACCCAGTTATTGGTTCCAAAGAGCCGTCGGGAAATGCTTTTCCAGGCGGCTCACTGTAATCCCATGGCCGGTCATTTAGGGCAAACGGCGACACTAAACCGTCTCATGGCCCGATGGAGTGGGGAGACCGATAAAAGCCACACAGTGGGAGAGGATGAGAGAGAGAACTGGCTGGAACTCGTGCTGTGGACAGAGAAGCTGGAAAGCTGAAGCGGAACTTGAAGTTGTTCGATGTGGAAAGAGTTTGTGAATGAAGTTGTGCCGTAGCTGTGCTCGGCGTAGCTGTGGTCGGCGAACCCCTCCCATCTGTCTCTCTCTCCCACTCTTTTTTATCTTCATTAATCTCCCGGGTGGGGATCCCGAAAGAGATCCTCACCGATCAGGGCACGGCGTTTATGTCAAAGACAATCCGCGAACTTTACGAGTTGTTAGGCATTAAATCGATTCGCACCAGCGTCTATCACCCACAAACGGACGGTCTGGTCGAACGGTTTAATCGGACGTTAAAGCCATGATTCGTAAGTTCGTTCACGAAGACGCCAAAAATTGGGATAAGTGGCTAGAACCCCTGTTTTTTGCTATACGCGAAGTCCCCCAAGCCTCCACAGGGTTTTCCCCTTTCGAGCTTCTTTTCGGTCGTCAACCCCGTGGGGTGTTGGATGTACTGAGAGAGACTTGGGAGGACGGACCATCCGCTAGCAAAAACGAAATTCAGTATGTCCTGGACCTGAGAACGAAACTTCACACTTTGGGGCGGCTATCTTTGGAGAATTTGTTACAGGCCCAGGACAGACAGAGGCAGCAATATAATAGGGGGGCTAGACTTCGTCAATTTGCACCGGGAGATAAGGTCCTTGTATTACTCCCCACATCCAGTTCGAAATTACTTGCAAAGTGGCAAGGGCCCTTTGAGGTCACACGGCGGGTTGGGGATCTCAACTATGAGGTAGTTCGAACAGATAGGGGCGGGGGACGTCAGATTTACCACCTCAACCTGCTAAAAAAATGGGTTGAGGCTGAGGCAGTGATGCTGGCGACGGTGGTAGGTGGGGAGGAGGACCTCGGGCCAGAAGCGAATATCAAACCCCATTCCTTCGCTCTGGCTCCCTCTGGCGACCACCTCTCACCCTCGCAGCTCACTGACATTAAGAATTTACAAGCAGAGTTTGCGGATGTGTTCTCGCCCCTACCTGGCCGAACGAATCTCATTCAGCACCACGTTGAGTCTGATCCGGGGGCCGTAGTACGTTGCCGCCCGTATCATTTGCCAGAACACAAAAAAAAGTGGTTCAAGCCGAATTAGAGACAATGCTGGACCTGGGGGTAATAGAAGAATCCAACAGTGACTGGGCGAGCCCGATAGTTTTAGTCCCGAAACCTGACGGCTCGGTTCGGTTCTGTGTGGATTATAGAAAGGTGAACGCGGTATCTTAGTTTGATGCTTATCCAATGCCGAGGATTGACGAATTGCTTGATCGGCTTGGTTCCGCTCGATTTTATTCGACACTGGATTTGACAAAGGGCTATTGGCAGATCCCCTTATCTCCAATATCCAAAGAAAAAACAGCTTTTACCACGCCGTTTGGATTACACCAATTTGTCACGCTTCCGTTCGGGTTGTTCGGGGCACCGGCGACTTTTCAGCATTTGATGGACAGAATTGTCCGGCCGCATGCTGCATATGCCGCTGCTTACTTGGATGACATCATCATCTATAGTAATGATTGGCAGCGTCATATGCAGTATTTGTGCGCTGTCCTGAAAACGCTGAGAAGAGCTGGGCTCACGGCCAACCCGAAGAAGTGTGCAATTGGGCGGGTGGAAGTAAAGTATCTGGGGTTCCACTTGGGACATGGACAGGTGCGTCCCCAAATTGATAAGACAGCTGCAGTTGCAACCTGTCCAAGTCCGAAGACCAAAAAGAAGGTTAGGCAGTTCCTGGGGCTAGCAGGATATTATAGACGGTTTGTACCTAACTATTCGGACCTCGCTAGCCCGCTGACTGATCTAACTAAAAAGGGCGCTCCAGATACGGTTCAGTGGACGGAGCAGTGCCAGCGGGCTTTTACCCAGATAAAGGCTGCTCTGTGCGGCGGCCCGCTATTGCATGCTCCTGACTTTTCTCTCCCTTTCATCCTACAGACGGACGCGTCGGACAGGGGTTTGGGCGCGGTCCTGTCCCAGGAGGTGGGGGGGGGAGGAACGGCCGGTGCTGTACATCAGTCGGAAGCTTTCGAAGAGAGAGACGATGTACAGCACCATTGAGAAGGAGTGTTTGGCCATCCAGTGGGCTGTCCTCACCCTTCGCTACTACCTCCTGGGCCGGGAGTTCACCCTGTGTTCGGACCACGCGCACCTCCAATGGCTCCACCGCATGAAAGATACCAACGCGCGGATCACCCGGTGGTATTTGGCGTTACAACCTTTTAAGTTTCAGGTGGTCCACAGGCCGGGGACGCAGATGGCGGTGGCCGACTTCCTCTCCAGGAGGAAGGGGGGGGGGGGGGCTGCAGGCCTGAGTCGGGCGGTGGGGGTATGTGGTAGGGGGGCGTGGTTTTCGCGGCGTCTGTAGTGAGAGACGAGTCAATGAGCTGCGCGGTGAGTAAGTGGGTCAAGTGCAGATGATGATGAACACCTGTGTCTGATTGCAGTGATTGGAGTGGGGAGACCGATAAAAGCCACACAGTGGGAGAGGATGAGAGAGAGAGAACTGGCTGGAACTCGTGCTGTGGACAGAGAAGCTGGAAAGCTGAAGCGGAACTTGAAGTTGTTCGATGTGGAAAGAGTTTGTGAATTAAGTTGTGCCGTAGCTGTGCTACGGTGAACGTGCTGTGTGCACACCTTTTGTTTTGTGAGAATCTGAGTAAATAAAAATTAAGTACGAGTTCCAGTCCCGCCGACCCTGTCTCCTTCTTCACCCTCAACTGAACCTTGTTACATATACCTACAAGATAAAAGAAAAAATGAATTTTTAATGAAAAAAAATTAATAATAATAATAATTTAATATATTAGCTTAACTTGTTAATTTCACAAAGTAGTACTTAAACATACTGTCCAGCCAGGCAAAGTGAGCTTTTTTAAGGAAACCTGGATGGTGGACAGTCTCATTAAACTTTTTGCACACTAGTGACAGAGTAACAACATCTAGAAGAATGTGACTGAGCACCTCTGGTGGTAGCTGAAAATATAAATATGGAAAAACTATTTTAAAATCTAACATTACTCTAAAACAATTTTTAAAGACATATTATTCAACCGTACATCAGCAAGGCCTCCTGTTGGGTCCATGGCTGAAAAAAAGAATAAAAAAGTAAATTCTCACTGGCCATTTTTTTTGTTTACATGACTTATGTCGTGTTCCAGGCAACCTGTAACCCGTGTTTTTCCAACCTTATACCCGTGAAAGTGTACTGGAACGGCAGTCAAACCAGTGACTTCCCACCCGTGAACTCGTACTAGATCTATGTACTCTCAGGTATGAGTTCTGACGTCACATAGCCAGCGAACCTATACAAAACTACAATGACAGCCCCTACGGATGCAGTGTTTCTGCAGGCGGAACACGGTGAGAATACACTTTAGGACAATATAATGTAACTAGTTTTCAGTCCATTGAGTGCAAGGATACATTAATACCAAATACATTTCCAAATATACAAAATAAAGTCAAAAATATTATTGCCTCCGTAGCGTTAGCTAATAATAATAGGCCTAATAATACAAATAAAAAAAGACCGATACCTATCCGTTACCAACGCAGTTTAAAAAAAATCAAGTAGAATTTGAACTGATAATCACTCTTTTGTGTGTTAAACACAATCTACTTAATACAGACAACTTCCTTATAAAGAAAAAAAATGATCATAACCTATGAAAAAAAATTATATTATAAACTAGATTAGTGGGTAACTAATTTTAAATTTCATAATTTTATAAAATCAGAACATTTAGTGGAAAAAAATTAGTGGGGAACAAATAAGACAATAAGAGAGACAATAAGTGTAGCAATAAATCTGGTAAAATGTTACACATTGCTCTTTGTATTGTTGTAAAATACATTCATGAAAAACAAGATAAAAATCAAAAAGATTAATTATTTTATAGTCTACTATAAAATTAACAAAATATGTCACAAATGTATAGCACAGCTGTTTAATGAGGCAGCAACATATGATAAATACGACAGAACAGAACAAAAAAAACTATTAATAATCTTTCATTTCGCAAAAGTATTATGATATGATTATGAAAGACCCCAATAGAGCAATAGAGTGCTGCACACAGCGCTTATGCGCATCCCGAACGCTGAATGATGCGCTTGAGGCAACATGAGTCGCAACGCGCAGCTCTGTTAGTTACGCATTGAAAAGTTCAAAGCACAAAGGAAATACATATCGATGCAGCAGTGTATTATACAGTTATCTATCTACTATATAATTATACATTATCTATCTATGCAATAGTTTATTGAGCCTTTTCTTTTAACCGTTTTATAAACAATATAAATAAGCCAGAGGAGAACTGGCCCACCGACTGAGCCTGGGTTCTCCCAAGGTTTTTTTCTCCATCCAATCTGATGGAGTTTTGGTTCCTTGCCACTGTCGCTTTGCTTTTGGCTTGCTCAGTTGGGGTTATTTAGTGTTTAGCAATATTATTGATCTGTGTTGTACTACTTTCATGTTATCACTGTGAAGCTGCTTTGATACAATCTGTATTGTGAAAAGCGCTATATAAATAAATGTGACTTGACTTGACTTTTACATTTCAGTTACTGTGCGCGTGAAGAACAATAGTGCTCTCAAATGTTGTGATAGACACGCGGTAAAGGAACATGATTGAGGTACTACTGCAAGATAGTCATTTTACCTGCAATTTGCTGAGGTCTTCAATTTTCTTGAAACAGCAATTCAGAATCTGTTAAGATAACAGCTTTCACTTAAAACCAGGAACATTTTTGAGTAAATTTTCAACATTTTCAAGTAAATTGGATCAAAGAAATTCAACAAGTTCTGTGTTACTGTAACAGGCATGCATTTCACAACTGAACTCATACTTACGTTCATGGCGAACCGCGCGAAGTCTGTGTGGCTTTGAAAATGACTATGGATCTTGTTATATTCACAAGGTGAAGGTCTGTAAAGCACAGAACGGACATCGATATAAATCGCCGACTCTAATGTCCTCAACGCAAAGTCGTTAATCGTTTCTCACTGTAACATGTGTCTGTCAGCAACAATTAAATAATTACCAAAGCTGAAATATGTAAAGCAAAGAGAACAACAAATATAGCTGCGAGCAGCGATTGCGGGCCCAAGCCGGTGGCACCGCAACCCTGATGCCTTTAGTTACCTAAAGGCACCGGGATGGTGGTACCGCCGGCTTTGGCCCTTTATCGCTGCTCACAGCTATGTTTATATTGAATATAAAGCCGGTGGCACCGCCACCTTGGTGCCTTTAGGGTTATTCTGTACGACGTGCAAAAACGTAACCCCCGCTTTGACTGTCGAAAAGAAGTGTATTGTAGAGCTTGCATCAATGCGGACTTGATGCGCTGTGCGCTGTAACTCCATGTGGCTTTAAGCGCATCATTCTCCACTCGGGATGCGCATAAGCGTTTTGTGTCACACTGTACTGAGCCTTTCATATCATAATGCAGTGAGGCAATGACAGTTTATTAATTGCCTTTCTTGTTCTGTTCTATCTATTATATGTAGATAATAGATAGGACAGAGCACTAAAAACGTCAAACAAAGCACTAAAAACTTAAGCTGTTTGCTGTGTAGTCTGAGAATGAGCTGTTTGATTTGCACCCTCTTCCTCTTCACTGTCCTCCATAAAAACCAGCTATTCAGGTCCATGTTGTTCTAGAAAGTTTGTATGTTGCTGCCTCATTTAACATCTCTGCTATACATTTAAAACATATATCAATTTTATAGCAGCCATGGCTATATCTAAAATAATGTATCTTTTTGATTTTTGTTATCTTGTTTTTCATGAATGTATTTTACAACAATACAAAGAGCAATGTGTATTTTCCACTAATATAGTTTGTAATGGCTTTTTTTGTCATAGATTATGATCATATATTTTTGGGATTTGTTATTTATCTTTATAATGAAGTTGTCTGTATTAAGTAGATTGTGTTTAACACACACAAGAGTGATTTATTAGTTCAACACATAGTTATAGAAATTCTACTTTATCTAAAAAAACCCGCACTTTATATATTCACACACACACACACACACACACACACACACACACACACACACACACACACACACACACACACACACACACACACACACACACACACACACACACACACATACATAAATACGTGTAAATAACAATGCAAAAGAAAAATCAAATGTGTTTTTAGTCAGAGTATTATTTTATACAGAAACAAATATTTGTAATTCAGATAAGAATGAAGTTAGTGTTTTAAAATCTTAAGGAAAACAAATATATTGAAATGTAGCACATGAATTTTAAATTCATTCAGCTTCAATTACAAATACAATCTTACTTTTATTTAAAGCACACTATACATTTTAAAGATGGGGGTTATATGCCTATTTTGTCATTTTAAAAAAATACAAAATTGTTATGCAAAAAGACAAGGACTTAGAGACAAGGACTTGTAGGAAAAATCGCAGCCAGCCACACACACACACACATAAACACAGACAACAGCCCTCCCCTCCCCACACAGACACCCACACCCACACACACACAGAGAGAGAGAGAGAGAGAGAGAGAGAGAGAGAGAGAGAGAGAATCGCAGGGGAAATAAATCCATTCAAACTACAATATCTGACTTTCTGTTGCTCAGAGCGAATGACTTTAAATTGGAAAGTTGATCGGCTTGACGAGAACAATATATGTGGCAAGTTTTGTAACTGTAGGTAAAATGAGCAAAGTTATAACACACTTTATGTGTCCTTTTTTAGTCATAAAATTCATTTCCTCGCCACGGCCAGACCGTTCGAGATATCACAAATCCGTCCGGAATTGAGCATCCTCAATGTCTTGACTTCATGCACACTGAGTTTGGTTGTGATTGGTAAACACATGCATTGTAATTTGATGTATTTCTCCTAGGACAACTATTCAAACAACCCATAATTCCCAACTTCCATTTGAATTGTCGTAAAACTTAGAGCACGAAAGTTGTTTGGCCTGATGTGATCTATAATTGTACCGAGTTTCATATTAATTCATGCAAGTGTGTTTGATTTATGGACAAATGTTCGAATCCCAGTCCAGGGGGCGCTGTCGAGCCGCCCTGCCACGCCCGATGACCAGCTTCAGCCCGGCCCTGATGGCCATGGGTTCTGACCCGTGTGCAAAGTTTCAAGAGTTTTAGAGGATGTTAAGGCCCCCGAAAATGCCAGAGAAGTCGCACACAGCAAATAAAGGGTTAAAATTAACCTGACAGGCGCCCCTCCTCTCACTCACACAGAGAGACACTGAGAGACTGGCAAAATTCTAAGATTTTCTCTACATTCAAACAAAGATATCTAAATTTCTTTGGGTCCTAGCTAATGAGTGTCAATTAGAAAGTTGTCCGGCTCGAGGAGTACAATATACATACCGATTTTTGTAACTCTAGTTAAAACTAACAACCCCACTTTTGTCAAAAGGTGGCGCTACTGAGCCCTCACCACGCCCGTTTCTGAAACTTTGCACGTGTCTACTGGCTAATAAATGTGATGTGTCTGTCGAGTTTCATGCGATTTGAAGCATGCTAAGGGTCTCAAAAGCATGCTAAAAGAATGGTAAAGTTTGATGCGTTGCCACGGCAACAGTTTAAAAGATATCAAGAATCCATTCACAGGTCTACATCTGCCGTATGTTTACATTATACAGATGAAGTTTGAAGCAAATCGGGTAAAAATAAAAGGGTGATTTCAAAGCATTTTGAAAGTGACACACTTCCTGCTGCCAGTTGGTGGCGCTATAACTTTGACTCACAATAGTCACATCCATGTGATCGTCCTCTTACAGCGAACACACTGCTGAAGTTTCATCAAGATCAGTTAATGTAGTTCCAAGTTATAGAATCTGACAAAAGTGGAGGGGGAGGCCCATCCCGCAGCCACACAAATGTCGTGAATGGAAATTCCGCAGGACCATGCCCACGATGAGGCCATGCCTCTGGTGGAATGAGCCCTGATGCCCAGTGGGCAAGGCAGGTCTTTTGAGGCATAAGCAGAGGCAATAGCATCTACTATCCACCTGGATAGTGTCTGTTTTGAGGCGGCTAATCCCTTGGTGCGGCCACCGAACGACACGAACAGCTGCTCCGAGCGTCTGAACGCAGCAACGCGTGTAGTGTACACTCTGAGAGCCCGAACCGGGCAGAGGCGATCAGCGTCACGTTCGCTATCGGATGCAGGCAGCGCCGATAGAGAGATCACTTGCGCCCTGAAGGGGGTACCAATCGCTTTCGGAACATAACCGTGTCTAGGTTTCAGAATGACGATGGAGTCATTAGGTCCAAACTCAAGGCACGCGGCGCTTGAAGACAGCGCGTGAATGTCCCCCACACATTTTACTGAGGCGAGTGCAGTCAGAAAAACGGTTTTTAGCAAGAGGTATTTTAGTTCCACGGACTCGAGTGGTTCAAACGGTGGGGCTTTTAAAGCTTCTAGGACTATAGAAAGATCCCAGACCGGCAACGTGGGGGGGCGAGGGGGGTTCATCCTTCTGGCTCCCCTGAGGAAGCGGATGATTAGCTCGTCTTTACCCAAAGACTGGGCGCGCCGGGGTTCAACGAACGCCACGACGGCTGCCACGTAAACCTTTAGAGTGGATGGGGACCTGCCCTTATCCAGCATCTCCTGAAGGAACACGAGCAAAGACGAAACCTCGCACGTCCGTGGGTCCAAATTTTTGTCGGTGCACCATCTAGAGAACACAGACCATTTAGCAGCATGGAGCTTTCTTGTAGATTCCGCTCTGGCGTGTTTGATCGTGTTCAGAACCCCTTCTGGCAATTCGACGCGTAGTCGTTGGTCGGTGGCCGGTGAGCCCTCGCAGGACTCTCTCGCTGTAATTTTAAAGGAAACCTCACGAATCTTATTAATGACACAGTATTTCCTGGAAACCATAAAAACCTCCTCCCACTCAATGCCCTGAAAACGTGAATTCCAGAAACTTTTAGCTGGAGGAATTCTATATGGACAACAAATCTGGTGACAACAAATCAAGTCTGATGAAATTATTGTTGCATTTTTTATCAACAATACTTATACCCTCTAACCTCAAGTTAAAATCAAAAGTTATATTCAAATCAACAGCATTAGCAGAGCGCAACAACTGAAGAAGACCAGAAGGTATTGCATCAAAAACCACTGAATAATCTTTTGCAGATATTGGCAGTATGAATTTATCCAGAAATTCTCCATATAAAGCAACTGACCATCATGACGAAGCAACTGCGTTACTAATAAAATATTGTTTCTAAACCAATATTCCAAGAAAAGTGTTTTATTCTTATATTTAATATCTTCATTATTCCATATCAAACATCTATGGGGAGAGAAATTGTGTTTGTATGCCAGCATCCAGGATAACAAAGCCTGCCTGTGAAAGTTAGATAGCTTAATAGGAACTTTATTAATATCAAAGTTGCACTTGAGGAGAAACTGAATACCTCCAATTTGGCTAAAAATTTGATTTGAAATATAATACCACAATTTATCATTAGATTTGATACAATTCTGAATCCATTTAATTTTAAAGACAGTATTAGAAACTTCAAAGTCAATGGCATTTAAACCACCTTGATTAAATAAATTGCCTAATATACCTCTATTTTAATAATGTGGCTTATTCTTCCAAATAAAATTTTACATTTTCATGTTAACTTGCCTAATAATTGAGTTTGGAGCATCTAAAACCATTGCTGTATAAGATAATCTCGACAACCCTTCAGCTTTTGATAGCAATATTCTACCGGTCAAAGATAAATCTCTCATTAACCACATATTAAATTTCTTTTGCACTTTATCAATTAATGGAGGATAATTTAATTCAGTTCTTTCCTTTTGATTTTTACTATTTTGATCCCCAAATAAGAGACTTGGTTTTTAACTGGTATTCCACACAATTCCACCACACCATCAGGCATGTCTTTCAAAAGGAACAATTCACATTTACTAATATTTATAATTAAGCCAGAGACTGACGAAAACATATCTAAACACCTAAGTGCTGCATTTATTTCTTTGTCACTTCTCTAAAATATAGTTGTATCATCTGCAAGCTGTGAACATTTTATTTCTTTGTCAGATAAACAAATACCTTGAAATGGGTTTTTTTTTAACATGAAGGCACAACACTTGCATAACCAATAAAAATAAAAAAGGTGCTATAGGGTCCCCTTGTTTAACACCTCGAGAAATGTTAAATCTCGGAGTTGTTCCAAACGGCAATTTAATAGGAGTATTACAATCGCTATACATTGTACGAATTGCTCTAATAAAAATGTTACCAAAGCCAAAAAAAAGCAAGAGTATCCAACAAGAATGCATGGTCCACAGAGTCAAAGGCTTTATAATAATCAATAAATAATATAAAACTTTCATCCTGAATTAAGAAATTATAATCAATTAGGTCCAAAACTAAACGAATATTATTTCCAATGTATCTGCCACGCATAAAGCCAGTGTCACGATTCCGGTCTTGTGTTTTCCTTGTCTTGTGTGGACTTTAGTTATTTCCTGTTTCTGTGCCATGTTTTGTAGTCCTTTGTAGTTTTTCTTGTTTATAAGTTTCCCCAGGTGTTTCTGATTTACCACACCCCCTTGTTCCCTCATTTAGCTTGTTTGTCTGTGTATTTAAACCCCTGTGTTTCAGTTGTTGGGTGTCGGTCGATGTTTCACTGTAGCGTTGTTTCGAGTTCTTGTTTCTGAGTTTTGTTCTGAGTTCCTGGTTCCAAGTTCTTTGTTCTCCGTGGATTTCCCTTTTTGTTTTGTTTATTATAATTATTAAAAACTGCTTACTGCATTTGGATTCCTCCTTGCCTCCTCAACATTACAGCCAGACTGGCAGTCATCAATAATTGTATCCAAGCAAAGTTTCAGCCTCTCTGCAAATATAAACGATAACAGTTTAGTATCATTATTAATTAAAGATATGGGCCTCCAATTCTCAATACTAATAGGATCTTTACCCGACTTTGGAATAAGGGTTATTAAACTCTGACTCATAGGCAGCAATTTCTCAGTTTCTAATATTTCCTGAAAAACTTTTAAAAGGAACACAGAAAGATCTTCCTGAAAGGTTTTAAAAAATTCAGCGGTTAAACCGTCATTACCCGGTGATTTATTGTTTTTCAATTTGGCAATGTTTTTATGAATTTCTTCCAGTGTTATTTCCCTATCACAAAAATGTCTTGAATCTTCATCTATTACTGTAGAATCAATTTGAATATTTTCCAAAACAATTCCTGCGCCTACAACATCTTCATCTTTTGTGTATAATTTTTTATAAAAATTGGTTACAAACTGAGAAATCTCATTCGAGTCAGTTGAGATTTTGTCATCAGTCAAAAGTCTTTTAAGAGTGGTCAATTCAGTATTTCTCTTTTCAAGATTAAAAAAATATTTTGAGTTCTTTTCTCCCTCTTCCAACCATTTACGCCTTGACCTCACAAATGCTCCTTTTGCCTTATTCTCAAATATTTGATCCAATTCTAATTGTAATTTAACTAACTATTTGAGATGAATTATGTTTTTCATATATAAGAATAAATTGTTTAATGATGGAATCCTCTTTAACCCTTCTGGCTTTGGCCAATTCTTTTCCAAACCTGCTAGCATACTTTCTTACTGAATACTTCATAAATTCCCAATGTTTCCCAAACATTTTAGAAGCATTTGCCTTACTATAAGATTCCTTTATAATATTTTTAACATCTTTCTGAAATTGTTCATTTCCAATGAGAGAATTATTTAACTTCCAATAATTAAACCCAGATCTTTTTTCAGCCAAACTATCAAAATCAAACATGACATGGATCATTTTATGGTCTGCAAGAATGGAAGGTATTATATCAATTTCCTTAACATTCTGTGCTAGTTCTTTAGACAATAGCCAAAAGTCAATTCTGGATTGTCTGGAGCCATCCTTATTACTCCATGTAAACTCAACTTTACTTGGATTCCTATCTCTCCATTCATCAAGACAATTAAGATGCAAACATAAGTCGCTAATATAAGAAAAAGAATACTGTCTAACCTGTCGTGGAGGCAGACAGTCCAACAAGGGGTCACTGATGGTGTTCCAATCTCCACCCAAAACCAAATTAGCATTAGAAAATGTTAACAACATCCCTGAAATCTCCTCTTCAAAGCTCTGCAGCAAAGTCTGATTCTCAACTTTATTATTATAACCATAAATGTTTCCTAAAATAACAATATTTCAACTACCAAAATTATCCATCTTCCAAATGAGTGTACATTACTTTTCAGTATTTTCCCTTTGAACATTCCTCTTAAAATCGCAACACCTGCAGAGTTACTGCTTCCATAGGACAGCCAGAGATCATCTCCCCATTGATTCCTCCAGAACTTGTAGTCAGAACCTAAAGCATGTGTCTCTTGCAAAAAATAAAAATCAGCCTTGAATTTTTAAGATATAGAAAAATAGCTTTTCTTTTCAACATGTCACGAATACCCCTCACATTAAACGAATATAAACATAATGACATTGCACACAGAAACGAGCAATGAAAGAAACATTAAACGCCGTAGAACAACATAACTGAAAAAAATATAAATATATAAGGTCAACCAGTCCCGTGTGTACACTTAAAGAAATCTATCCAAAAATGTGAAACATAATAATGTAATTTATACTAGTCCAACGCTCTCAGAAATGGTGATTAACCATCACGTATAGGCTACAACGTAGCAAGCAGCTATTGCACACTACACTCGAACTTCTTTCCCATCGATTATTGCTTTAGCTCCCACATAAAAAGCTCTTTTCCCTTCTTTGCGCGCAGCATCGATTTGCGGCCACAGTTTGTTACGAGCCTCCTTATCAGATATTCCGATCCTCTGGCGTTCTTCCAAATGAGATCTCTTGTTGATCTAGCTACGAACCTAATGATAACTGGCCGAATCTTCTCCGCACTCTTTCTGCCAACCCTGTGGCAGGCTAACATCAATGTGCTGTTGACAGGCTTCCTCATTTTCTGGGATGACAGAGCGGCAGATTTCAACCACCCGAACTTTTACATCCTCGCCTTCCTGTTCAGCCAGTCCATAGAGCCTCAAGTTCCATCGTCTTTGGTACCTTTCTGTATCATTGAGCTTGTCCTCCAGTTCAGTTATCCGTTTCTGGTGATCTTCACCCATCATTTTCATTTTGGAGATGACTGCCTTTACATCCTTCAATTCTTGAAAAAGAAATTCTGTAGCCTCCTTCAAAGAATTAACACACTCTCGATTTTGCTGTATTTCTTGATTGAGAGCTGTATTCTGAGTCATCTTCTCCACTAATATCTTGACGATGTTATCTTGTACCTCCACGAGTGTGGGTTCAGGCCGACTTCTTTTAGAATCTGGGGTGCAAGGCTGAGATTCGGGGAGAGGTACAAAACAATCATCACCTTTCCGTGCATATGAGTGCATGGTTGTCTGATCAGGAGAATCCTTAGAGCGCCCAGATGCAGTTTTGTCTTTGCTCTTTGCAGGCCTTTTCTCCGCCATTGCGTAAAGGAATGTAGGCTATCAAATACAAAAATAAATTGAAGAAAAATTCGAAGCGTTAGACCGTTTCCTCGCTATGTCTCACAAATTAGGACTGCACACCATTAAACTATGAACGTAATTGTTGTTTATAAGGCGTAAAAAAAGTTAGTTTTTAAACACAGAAAATGCGTGTCTCGCTCGCCATCTTGGCCACGCCCTCCCAATATACGTTCTTTGCCTCCACCAACTTTTTGTTTCCGTCTAAAGGAAATGACGATTTTCTTCTTCTTCTTCTTCTTTTTTATTGGCGGTTGGCAAACAACTTTTATGTGTGCATTACCGCCACCTTCTGAAATGGAGTGTGGATCATATTTGTCTGCAATTTCATTTCCTTCTACTCCTATATGGGCTGGAATCCAGATAAATTGTATTATTACTCCTACTCTATTAATTATAAACCGCTTGGACTATTTCCAACAAAATATCCTGTCTTGTTTCTGATTTCATGTTCTTAATACTGATTAATGCACTACTTGAATCTGACCCTATTAACACTTCCCTTGGCCTACTATTTTCAACCCAGTCAAGGGCTAAGAGAATGGCCAGCATTTCTCCTGTATACACTGATATTTTATCATTTATTCTCTTATTTAACATAACATTCACTTCTGATATAGTAAACGCTGCTCCTACTCTATTACCTTCTGTTTTTGATGCATCTGTATCTTCATACACATATAATTATTCTCCTCTATGTATTTACTAACCTGACTGCTATTAATTCTATTCTCTTTTTTCCACTCTAAAAGGTGCAGATCTACCTCCAACTCCCCTAGTAGCCAAGGTGGAACATTAGATAATGGCACAATTGGACTTACCACCATATCTCCTATCCCTATCTCATCGACTGCATCCCTTATTACCCATCCATAACTCTTAATCTGTCGTCTTTCCTTTTCTTGACATGGTTGTAACACCTTCTGAGTCGGGTGAATTTCCTTATGCCCTTTTAAATTTCCCCAGTACGTTAATGCTATCTGATTTCTTCTAATCTCCAATGGCATCTCATTGATTTCTACTTGTAAAGCCGCTACTGGGGTTGTTTTAAAAGCACCATAACAGAGTCTTAACGCCTGACTTTGAATTACATCCAACTTTTTTAGTAAAGTGCTTGAAGCAGACTGATAAACTGTACATCCATAATCTATAACTGCCCTAATTAATCCAATATAAACTACTTTCAAAGAGTTCCTACTTGCTCCCCGCTCTCTACCTTTCAGACACCTTATGGGCTCTATGCACGGCGGTATTTCCGGTGAAGCATTAGGGATGCTCGATAACTTCCGCCGATCGAGTCCAATGCAATACCGAGAATTTATATTGAATTTTATACTCCATGGTTATACTAAAGAAACGTTAGTCACAAAAACAGATAAAACAGACACCCCTCGTTGTGTTTATGCTTCTTTTTAAAATTATATTAAATAAATATAACTATATATAAAATTACATCTAAACGTATGTACGTTTCATTTCAAAGACTGGAGGACAGTACATTTTGAAGACTCTGCCATAATCCCGTTTTCCTCGGTTTTCCTCCGCTTTAATCTCCACAATTTCCTGCTATTAAATTCAAATAAAACGGAGGTATTTCTTATTGGTCCAAAAAACTACTCACAAAACCTCTCACAATACAACTTTAATATAGACGGATGTCCTGTTACTTTATCCACTACAGTAAAAGACCTGGGTGTTATACTAGACCGCAACTTGTCGTTCGAAAATCATATTTCATATGTTACAAGAACAGCCTTTTTCCACCTTAAAAACATTGCTAAGCTGCGTAACATGCTATCTATTTCTGATGCAGAAAAATTAGTTCACGCATTCATGACCTCGAGACTAGATTACTGTAATGCTTTATTAGCTGGTTGTCCTGCATCCTCAATAAACAAGCTACAGTTAGTACAAAATGCAGCTGCTAGAGTTCTTACTAGGTTAAGAAAATATGATCACCGATTTTATCATCTCTACACTGGTTACCTATTAAGTTCCGCATCAACTACAAAATACTGCTACTAACCTATAAAGCCCTAAATGGTTTAGCTCCTATGTACTTAACGGACCTTCTTTCGCCCTACAATCCACCGCGTTCCTTAAGATCACTAAATTCAAGGCTTCTGGTCATTCCTAGGATATCGAAGTCCAGTAAAGGAGGGAGGGCGTTCTCGCATTTAGCTCCAAAACTCTGGAATGGCCTTCCCGATATGGTCCGAGGCTCTGACTCGCTGACACAGTTTAAAGGTGCAATGTGTAACAAAGTTGAGTATCTATTAACAGAAATGCAATATGACATCCATAACTATGTTTTCAGTGGTGTATAAAGAACTTACTTAATTAACCGTAATGTTTTTATTACCTTAGAATGAGACATTAATAGCTCCATAACCGCGGGAATCCCCTTCTATGAAGGTCGCCATGTTGTGACGTCATATTCCTACCATAGCCGAACGCGAACACACAGTGCTACAGAACGCGTTTCATCACTACCTTGAAAGAGAAGTAGCGGAAAGCTAGCCTTACACTCCATGAGTAGTGACTTTTCCCTTGTGAGTGGTGTAAAATATGTAGTTGGGATTGTTTTATGTAACTTAGTTCTCCCTCGCTGTGTTATGGGTTTGTTATGTTGGGGATAGTGCTGTTACGTTCGTGAGACAGCTGATGATTAGTATTCATGTCATTGACCGTAAAACAGTACGTTACAGGAATCACTAACCCGTCGATAGAGACTTTTACTAAAGTCTTTTATCACTAAAGTCGATTGCGAAGATTTTTCAAAATCAGAGAAAAAAAGCCTATTGTGTGTAGTAAATAGTATCTATAGGATGCGGAGATGACATGATTGTAACAGCGCGCGCAGTTCCGACCTTTGGACTCATGCGGACGAGTCCCAGCTCAGCCACAGTAACAGCTCATATTAGCCAGCTAAACTATTACTACCCTGTTAGAAAAAATATATAGCTACTCCCTCGCTGTATTATGGGTTTGCTACAGTATGTGGGGATAAATGTGCTGCTGGTTACGTTTGTGAGACAATCAGCTGATTAATATTATTTTATTAAATTATATATTAAAACCCTTGATCCTCACCTGACTATGGCTTTGTAAACAGTATTCATGATGTGGTTTATAATGGACTGTGGTACATTAACAGTGACAATGTTACACACTCTTGGCTTACTCTGGCTATTCTCTGCTGTCTCAGCCGACGAGATGTTTGTCCCGTTTTAGCAACCGTAGCTTCTTCGAAAGGGAGGGGTGAGCAGTGGGCTGAGCCCTTAGTGCAAACCTGGTGCAAACTCGCAACCGAACCACTAGATGTCGCTAAAAATCACACATTGCTCCTTTAAAACTAGATTAAAGACACTTCTCTTTAATCAAGCATTCACATAATGCTTACCTTTTAGTCCTCTGTTATGCCATACGGAACCGTTTGCCACTGAAACTGCTTAACGCACCAGTGGGGCTCGACAGCCTTTTAGACAAACGGGTCGGCGCGTATGGTTGGGTTGCGGAGAGTTCAGGTTACGGAGAGTTTGTGAGTTATAACGGAAATCATTATGAACATCAGCTATGCTAATTATTTCCCATCTGCCTTTCTGCTGTTATCTCGGGACGCTTGTCCCGAGAAAAATGGCGTTTGTCAGGTCCAGTTTTGTGTCCAGCCTCTCACGGGGATTTCGGATGCCCCAACGCCTGTGATGAGACGACTCAACGCCTGTGAAGAGACGACTCAACGCCTGCGATATGTTATGGCGCCGTTTTATTCATAAACAATATTTATATTTAATATTTATTTTTAAACAATATGAATGTAAGCCAGAGGAGAACTGGCCCCCGACTGAGCCTGGGTTCTCCCAAGGTTTTTTCTCCATCCAATCTGATGGAGTTTTGGTTCCTTGCCACTGTCGCCTTGCTTTTGGCTTGCTTTGAGCTTGCTCAGTTGGGATTATTTAGTGTTTAGCAATGTTGTTGATCTGTGTTGTGCTACTTTCATGTTATCAGTGTGAAGCTGCTTTGATACAATCTGTATTGTGAAAAGCGCTATATAAATAAATGTGACTTGACTTGACAACCGGAAATGGACGAGCATCCTTGCATCAAATGCGGAATTTATGCGTGCATATAGCCCATTACATTCAATATTCTTTTACATTTCTCAACAACTTTCTCAATTTTCAACTTTTATCAGTCAACTTTCTCAAGCAGACTGATAAACTGTATCCATAATCTATAACTGCCCTAATTAATCCAATATAAACTACTTTCAAAGAGTTCCTACTTGCTCCCCACTCTCTACCTCTCAGACACCTTATTACATTCAATATTCTTTTACATTTCTCAACAACTTTCTCAATATGTATTTTCCAGTTAAGTTTTCTATCAAACCATATCCCGAGATATTTAAAACATTCCACTCTCTCTAGATTTTTGTTATAAAGTTTAAGTTGAAACTGTTCTTGATTTTCCTTTGGTCTTTGCCACTGAAAACCTAAAGCCCCATTCCATTCCCCAATTCTCTACCTTCCCAATTGCCTCTTGCATTTTCCTTACTATATAATCTATATTCCTTCCCTTTTTCCACATCACACCATCATCTGCAAATAAAGCAACACTTATATAGATCTATCAGCTTTACTAAACACTTCATTTATCATTATTGAAAACAAAACTGGACTAACTATACTCCCTTGAGGAGTTCCATTTTCCACTAAATACTTTGTACTCAATTCTGTCCCTATAAGCTATGTGCACAACCGTAGTTTCGAACTTTCGCTTTTGTCAGAAGTTGGCGAATCAGTTTCCGGTCTACGACTGGTCATCCGCATCCACTAATAAACAAAGAAGATGAGTGCTGCTGTTGTACGAAAAAAATTGTTCTTAAACACATCTAAGTTTCTAAGAACTGTAGTGGATCTAACCTCCGTTTTACACCCGTTTGCAGTGAGTGTTGCGGTGCAGGATCTGTTAGTGCGTTCACATATTATGATGCGTTTGCACAGTGAATAACTGATCCGCCGCGGCTGTACAACAAACACATACTTAATATTTGTATTATTTTTTGCGCGTCGATCAAAATGTCTATTTTGTGCAGCCACTGCGCACGAAGGTTGGTGTTTATCAGGAAGCAGTAGAAGCTCAAATGGCTGTTAGCGACTTGAAGCCGAACAAAGTGCCGCACAGCATCTCCTACGCTCCATGTAAACAGGTTAGGGCTTTCACTTTTCACTGATGTGGTACATATAACAGCAGCTCAGCGATCGTTTCCACACCGAATCTATTTCTGCTGTGCTGCAAACACTGGTGGTCAAAATGATTGACCTGAAAATGTAGTAATTTCACCATAAATGCGTTTAATTAAATAAAATGTAGTAATCTCACCATAAATGCACATTTAATCAAGGAAAACTACAATTTACTTCAACCAGGCGACAGAATGAACTCGTCTCCATCGTGGAGGTGGAAAAATAAGTTTTGTGACATGCAAGATCTATTGTTTTAAAATTAAGATGCAAACGAAAAGGCAAGTCGGCTGCTTTTGTCAATTTCAAGTTTTAATTTAAATTATTTGCGATTTTAATATAGTAAATATTTGACCACTTGCTTGAGCAACTTGTAATGCATGGAGTAACTTACATTGTTTAAATTGTGTTTAAACGTGCATACTAAGAATCGCAATGCTGGCGCAACTTTTTGTTTTTAAAAATAAGTTGAAGCATAACTTCTGGACTTTAAATAAAAATATTAAGTATGTGTTTGTTGTACAGCCGTGGATCAGTTCACCCGCTTCGAATGTTATCACTGTGCAACGCATCATAATATGTGAACGCACTAACAGCACGCTCCTGCACCGCAACACACACTGCAAACGGGTGTGAAACGGAGGTTAGATCCACTACAGTTCTTAGAAACTTAGATGTGTTTAAGAACTCTTTTTTTCGTACAACAGCAGCACTCATCTTCTTTGTTTATTAGTGGATGCGGATGACCAGTCGTAGACCGGAAACTGATACGCCAACTTCTGACAAAAGCGGAAGTTCGAAACTACGGTTGTGCACATAGCCTATTCTTACTGCGATCCACCTATCCATTTGACGATCTTTTTTAGCTAAAGGAAATGACGTGTCACTATGGTTATTTCTGATTGGCCAACGCAGTTGCCTGGAGGCAGACTTTGACCAATGAGAAACCTCTTACCACGCCCATACCTATTGCCACGCCCATTACTCCAGGCTGCAGCAGCTACCCCTGTGAGACACCCCTCGCTGCAGCCTGTAGCACGATGACGTAGCTGGATGGTCCTATGGGCTATATGCACGCATAAGTTCCGCATTTGACGTAAGGATGCTCGTCCATTTCCGGTAGATTAAAGCGGAGGAAAACCGGAGAAAACAGGATTATGGCAGGGTCTTCAATATTTACTGTCCTCCCGTCTTTGAAACGAAATGTACATACGTTTAGATGTAATTTTATATATAGTTATGTTTATTTAATATAATTTTAAAAAGAAGCATAAACACAACGAGGGGTGTCTGTTTTATCTGTTTTTGTGACTAACGTTTCATTAGTATAACCATGGAATATAAAATTCAATATAAATTCTCGGTATTGCATTGGACTCTATGATCGGCGGAAGTTATCGAGCATCCCTAATGCTTCACCGGAAATACCGCCGTGCATAAAGCCCATACGTAGTGGATGGATGTGTGTTTTGGTGACGTCATTTACGCATGCGCAGTGCCGATCTCTGATTATAATTCGAATGCATTGGTTTAAATGTAAGCTCAATATTGTACTGAGATGATGTCAAACTGTGTAGTATAATACTGTTAAATAATTATAAGTAATTATTGATGAATAAGTAAGGAAAATGCTAAAATAATAACAGCATGGGGAAAATAAATCTTGTAATAATAAACTCGCATTTATGTTATACATTCAGAATTGCGAGAAAAAAGGTCAAAATTCTGACTTTATAGCACACAATTGCGACTTTATTTCACGCAATTCTGTCTTTATAACAAGCGATTGAGGCTTTATTTCACCTAATTCTGTCCTTATAACATGGATTGAGGCTTTCTTTCACCTAATTCTTTCTCTATAACATGCGATTAAGGCTTTATTTGACCTAATTCTGTCTTTATAAGATGCGATTGAGGCTTTATTTCACCTAATTCTGTCTTTATAACATGCGATTGAGGCTTTATTTCACGCAATTATGTCTTTATAACAAGCGATTGAGGCTTTATTTCACCTAATTCTGTCCTTATAACCAGGGCCGTATTAAGAGCTCACTGGGCCCCGGGGCTATGAGTTACTGCAGGGCCCCCCCACCACTTTAGGTCACCAACTACATGAGCTAAATGTTATATTATTATAGCCTACGAGTCATTTTATCCATCTATGATATACTTCACAGTTAAGTTATGTTACTTTTAACATGATTTTTTTATCATATCAAAATGTATTGACTAAAATTTCATAATTATTGTGACCAATTTCAATATCACCAAAAAATAATAGTAGCTTAAGAAAATAATCTCAAGCTTACTGATGACAAGAGTCACAAATTAAAATAGAACAAAGGCACAATAAATCGACCTATGAAAAACTTAAAGCACTGAATAATATTATATAAAGTAATCAAATATACAATACATGGTTTTCACTATAAATTCAACATTCATTCTTGTTAATTTTGCAAAAGTAATTCAGTCAAATGCAGTAAATTACTTTCTTTCTGATGTTTGATTAACATTATTGACACACATGGCGACAGCAGCTTTATTAGCAGCGTCTGTCACTTTGAGACCTCAGAGTCGGATTCAAGTGCGCTGTGCAAAACCGTCTCAAGTTCACCACAGTCTATGGTTCACCTTGGTCTCAAAACCAGCATTTACAAAATAAATTCTCCCGCTGCTCACTGTGCCTGAGCAGTTTGAAATAATTTGTATCCAAACCACAACGTTTAAAAACGCGTTTAAATGATAAACTTACATCATGATGGCGCAGCAAAATTTAAATATTTCTACCGGATATATTATCGCCAGTCCTTTAGGCGAATATTGAGTTTAATCAAACACAAAAAGCAAAATTATACATCCATCAAGTTAATATTCAAACTTACCGAAAGTTTGTGGGGTCGATGACGCTGTGTTTTAAGACTAGATTAGAATGAAGAGAAGAGTAAAGGCGATTTATTGGTTGATGTATAACCTATTCTAATAAGGCGCAGGCAGCAATCATCTATAGGCCTACGTGCAGCAGCAGGTCGGTCGTTCACAAGTTAAATATAGAATAAATATATTTGTCATATCAAATTAAAACCTGACGTTTCAATTTACCATGCCCTGCTCAGAGCCGTTGGCCCTGCATGCCTACGGGGGTTTGATTGACAGGTGGCCTGGCCAATCATAACGCCGAATACGCAACTTTGTCCGACAACAAAGCTGTCAGTCGTGGACATGAACTTGAAAACGGTAATGTTTAAATTACTTAAATGACAATATTTGAAAGTTGAGACTTTGTTTCATATCAACAGTAAGCTGCTCTGAACTCTCTCTCGTAATCACTCGGTGTAACGTTAGTCTTTGCCCCGCGAAGTATTTTTCACTGCGTGAGTGCATGAGAACATGATGTGCGTGACTCGCGAGAGCCGCCTGGCTCGTGGCCCGTCCGTCACATAGTACCTAAAAAAGGCGGGTCTTTGCGAACGTCTCTATTAATGATAATGATTCCATGATAATGCATGGAATATAAGGCAAAGTGCAACTAAATAACAGGGATAATTTGTGGGGGACGTTGTTGCGTGGTAAGGCTTTGGTAATCAGATGGCTTGCAGTATCTGCTCCACAGCCAATCACGGGCCCCCTCCTTGCTTGGGCCCCGGGGCTTAAGGCCCGCCTAGCCCTATGGTTAATGCGGCCGTGCCTATGGTTAATGCGGCCGTGCTTATAACATGGATTGAGGCTTTCTTTCACCTAATTCTTTCTCTATAACATGCGATTAAGGCTTTATTTGACCTAATTCTGTCTTTATAAGATGCGACTGAGGCTTTATTTCACCTAATTCTGTCTTTATAACATGCGATTGAGGCTTTATTTCACGCAATTATGTCTTTATAACATGCGATTGAGGCTTATTTCAAGCAATTATGTCTTTTATGCGATTGAGGCTTTAGTTTATTTCACGCAATTATGTCTTTATAACATGCGATTGAGGCTTTATTTCACCTAATTCTGTCTTTATAACATGCGATTGAGGCTTTATTTCAAGCAATTATGTCTTTATGCGATTGAGGCTTTATTTCAAGCAATTATGTCTTTATAACATGCGATTGAGGCTTTATTTCACGCAATTCTGACTTTATATCTCACAATTCTGAGAAATAAAGTCTGCGAAAAGTAGCCTATAGGCTACTCGCAATTGTAAGGAAAAAGTCGCAATTATTAAAAAAAAAAGTTTTATTCTGAAAGCTCTGAAAATAAGAGCTTCGCTAGTGACCATATTTAAATGTATTCTTGGAAGATCAACGATTGTTCACCAACTCTCTAACTAGGCCTATGAATTCTTAATGTGCATGTGCCATCAGCGTTTATCACAGGATCGCGTTTAAAGTCTGTTTAGAGAGAACGGTGTCATCCCCTAATTTAATAACAAATTATCATTTCGACAGAATCAAAACTAACTAGCTGTAAAATAACATTATTCATGAACCGCTATAAAGCAAAAACAATCTGTTACATTAAATTAAAGCTGCTTTGAAACAATCTAAATTGTTAAAAGCGATATATAAATCAAGATGACTTGACTTGACTAGTGCGCATACGCGCGTTACAGGGTCCAATACGTATTGGACCGTCCAGCTACGTCATCGTGCTACAGACTGCAGCGAGGACCTCTTGACCCCTGTCTCCTTTCAGTTGTGTGCAAGTTGCAAGAGGTCCTCGCTGTGTAACGGAGGCCAGCTAGTAGTTGCTGTGCGAGTAAACCTCACTCCCCGATCTCAATAGGCGCTCTAGCGACAGATGCTAGAGGCTGCAGTCTTTAGCCTCCTTGTTAGCACGCCTGACTCTCATGCCGGAGACCCGGGTTCGAGGCCCGCTCGGAGCGGGGCGAGTAGGACCCGGGTGTGAGGGGTTACATTGGTGCCGTGACCCGGATGAGAGTGAGGTTTAGGGGGGTGAGTGTAACGGAGGCCAGCTAGTAGTTGCTGTGCGAGTAGACCTCACTCCCCGATCTCAATAGGCGCTCTAGCGACAGATGCTAGAGGTTGCAGTCTTTAGCCTCCTTGCTAGAGCGCCCGACTCTCACGCCGGAGACCCGGGTTAGAGGCCCGCTCGGAGCGGGGCGAGTAGGACCCGGGTGAAGGGGTTACAGCTGCAGTCGGAGACAGGGGTCAAGAGGTCCTCGCTGCAGTCTGTAGCACGATGACGTAGCTGGACGGTCCAATACGTATTGGACCCTGTAACGCGCGCATGCGCACTAGTCAAGTCAAGTCATCTTGATTTATATATCGCTTTTAACAATTTAGATTGTTTCAAAGCAGCTTTAATTTAATGTAACAGATTGTTTTTGCTTTATAGCGGTTCATGAATAATGTTATTTTACAGCTAGTTAGTTTTGATTCTGTCGAAATGATAATTTGTTATTAAATTAGGGGATGACACCGTTCTCAAACAGACTTTAAACGCGATCCTGTGATAAACGCTGATGGCACATGCACATTAAGAATTCATAGGCCTAGCTAGAGAGTTGGTGAACAATCGTTGATCTTCCAAGAATACATTTAAATATGGTCACGAGCGAAGCTCTTATTTTCAGAGCTTTCAGAATAAAACTTTTTTTTTTTAATAATTGCGACTTTTTCCTTACAATTGCGAGTAGCCTATAGGCTACTTTTCGCAGACTTTATTTCTCAGAATTGTGAGATATAAAGTCAGAATTGCGTGAAATAAAGACTTAATCGCATGTTATAAAGATAATTGCTTGAAATAAAGCCTCAATCGCATAAAGACATAATTGCTTGAAATAAAGCCTCAATCGCATGTTATAAAGACAGAATTAGGTGAAATAAAGCCTCAATCGCATGTTATAAAGACATAATTGCGTGAAATAAACTAAAGCCTCAATCGCATAAAAGACATAGCTAATTGCTTGAAATAAGCCTCAATCGCATGTTATAAAGACATAATTGCGTGAAATAAAGCCTCAATCGCATGTTATAAAGACAGAATTAGGTGAAATAAAGCCTCAATCGCATCTTATAAAGACAGAATTAGGTCAAATAAAGCCTTAATCGCATGTTATAGAGAAAGAATTAGGTGAAAGAAAGCCTCAATCCATGTTATAAGGACAGAATTAGGTGAAATAAAGACATAATTGCGTGAAATAAAGCCTCAATGTTATAAAGACAGAATTAGGTGAAATAAAGCCTCAATCGCATCTTATAAAGACAGAATTAGGTCAAATAAAGCCTTAATCGCATGTTATAGAGAAAGAATTAGGTGAAAGAAAGCCTCAATCCATGTTATAAGGACAGAATTAGGTGAAATAAAGCCTCAATCGCTTGTTATAAAGACAGAATTGCGTGAAATAAAGTCGCAATTGTGTGCTATAAAGTCAGAATTCTGACCTTTTTTCTCGCAATTCTGAATGTATAACATAAATGCGAGTTTATTATTACAAGATTTATTTTCCCCATGCTGTTATTATTTTTGCATTTTCCTTACTTATTCATCAATAATTACTTATAATTATTTAACAGTATTATACTACACAGTTTGAACATCATCTCAGTACAATATTGAGCTTACATAAACCAATGCATTCGAATTATAATCAGAGATCGGCACTGCGCATGCGTAAATGACGTCACCAAAACACACATCCATCCACTACGTATTGGACCATCCAGCTACGTCATCGTGCTACAGGCTGCAGCGAGGGGTGTCTCGCAAGTTGTGTGGCCAATGGAGAAAAAATATAATGCTTTCACACTCCTGTCCAGCTGGTGGCGGTAATATACCAGAAGTTGGTTTATCAACGACTTTAAGCAGTACTAGAAAAAGAAGAATCACTCGGCCCGCGTGGAAAGAGAAACATGGCTGCGTTGTTTGAAGGATACACACTGTGTGGAATTGGACCAGCGCAAAATTCTTCGAATTCGGGAATTCTGGGTATTGAATTGGGCAGAGATATCGACCATGTCCTCGTAACCGACGCTTCGAGATCTGTTACTGTTTACAAGGTAAAATTGGGTTAGTTGTAAATACTGTTTGTCTCATAATGGATTGCATGCAGTGCTGTGTTAAATTCTAGCACGTGAACATGAGCGCTACATCACACAAACACAGGAAATGCTCCAACGGCATATAATGCTGTTTTATTTTTTCTGTAAATGTTATTCAGAAAGTAATTTGGTAGCTGTTTGTGTTGCTGTTTAACCGATATCTTGATTAATAGGTGTCTGATCAGAAGCCTACGGGCAGTTGGACAGTGAAACATGGGCAGATAATCACCTGCCCCGCTGTGTTTAATACTCAGTCCCAGGAATATGTGGTTGTAACTGATGACAGGGTAAGGATCGAGACATGATGTTTTCCATATGAATAATTCAGTTTTACATGCAGAGTACTTACAATTATTTTTTTTATTTATTGTTCGTGTGTCTAAGGTTGTCAGAGTTTGGAAAGATGATGATGTCTACTTGGAAAAGGCTTTCAAAGCTACAGTAAGTGAAGTTAAAATTCATAAGGATTCATTTGAGTGAGTGGTACCTGCCAGGGGCAGATAAACGTACAGGGTAGGCTAACCTGGACTGTATCAGAGAATAGCTAGCTGTGTCCCAATGTGAAGGCTGTGGACTTAGAAGGATGCAGCCTATTTGTCCTTCGAAGGATGCATCATGTAGCCTTCTTGGGATGTCCTAATTGCGCAACCAGGTGTTCCTGATTACCGCTCCTGGCGCCAATCTACGGTGTAAGGCCATGTCCACACGGAGTTTTTCCCTCCTGCGTTTAAAAAAAAACCTCCATCCACATGAAAACGCAAAAACAAGCCATCAAGCGCTGTCAAGAGCATGCAACACCAGCAGGCGGCGATATAAACCTAACCGTAAAGCCACGTTAGCTAATCAGAAGCCGTCAGCGGTGCAAAAACTCCGGTTTCGCTGTCTACACGACAACACTGCAACCGACTTTTCAGAAAATACTCACCCTGGCAGGGGTTTTCAAAAATGTTCGGTTTCAGTGTCCTTTCACGTTTCCGTGTGGACGAACGGCCAAACCGCGTAAAAAAAGTCACGGTTATAAAAATACCCGTGTCCGTGTGGACATGGCCTGAGTACCATCCTGCCATCCTGATCATTTATTTGATAAATTTGATATATATATATATAGCCAGAATTTTACAGGCCTATTCTGGGTGTGGTGGCGACTCATATGGGCTCGTATGGGTTCTTGAGGCTTTTTTGTGCGTCTTGATATGATACACGTCGCCACCAAATTTCGCGCTTGTAGGTTGAACGTGGACGAGGGGCTAATTTTTTACAATTTTCTAGGTGGCGCTAGTGTGCCATTTTGCCATGCCCATCCACGAAACTCAGAAAATACAAAATTATTCACCAGTCCTGACATGCGTGAGACGAAACGACACTTTCGTGAGTTTTTGAGCATGTTGCGGCCCCGAAAATGGCGCTTACTTTGCAGAAAAAAAAAATAAAGTTGCAAGCAGCGATGGGCAAGCCCTCGCACCTGTCGCGCGTCGGGTTGTGAGGCGGCCGCGTTGCATATTCTGGAGCTCAGCCGATGCGGCTGTGAATTTGCTATGCTTCATTGAAGGTCACTTCCTGTTGCCAGCAGGTGGCGCTATGACTTGGTGAATGTCGGCATGTAGATTTGTTCAGGGCGGGACTCTTGTCAAATGTGTAAAATTTGGTGCAGATCTGGGCATTTACAGCCAAGTTACTAGAACTTCCTGTTTCATGGCGAATCATCGACGCCACAGACACACCCATCGACGAAAACATGCAGATAGCACAACTTTACATCGTCAACGCCTTTAGAAGGCACAGCAGAAATGTGAAGTCAATTCGACTAAATCCCTAGGAGGAGTTAGTTAAAGTACGTAATGAGTAAATCATCCAAAAATGGCGGTGAAATTAGAAATGGCCGACTTCCTGTTGAGTTTAGGGCATCGCTCCAAGAGACTTTTCTGTGCGTCTGGACATGGTAGATGTACCATAGAAATTTCGAACATGTCGTTCAATCATGCGACGGGGGCTGCTTCTTTAAAGGTCACTTCCTGTTGACCGATATATCGGCCGGCCGATATTTGAGGTTGTTACGTGTATCGGAATCGGCCGATACACCGCTGCGCGTTCGCCGATAGTTTTTTTTTTTTTTTTCCCGCCGTTATTTAAAGCAGGCGGCCACGGGCAGCTCTGTGCTGCTGGAGATGCTGCATTTCACGTGCCCCACTAGCAGAGTGCAACCTTCTCTTCACGAGAATGGTAACTTAAACTTTCAAAGGATCTTTTAAATGTTTGACTGCTGAAATATTGTCAAACACTTTGAAAATGGAAACACGTCGCCCTATAACTGTTATGTGCTTCCAACTAAGCAAGTTTGTGGGTCCAAATGGAAAACGCGAATGCCTCGTCTATAAAACTTAACTGCTTGCCATTGTATTAGGGAGCTCCAAATAGCTAAGGTGTAGGCTATCCGTTCAGTATGCATTAGGACTGTCTATGAATATTCTACATTTGAATATCTATTAATTTTTAAGGTGAAAATTAATATTTGAATGTGGAAAAACACGCCTGCGGTTGCAGACTAATAACGTTACCACAGCTGCACAGCTCGCTCAGAGCGCTCACTGTCGGTTCCATACTGTGAAACTTCAATCACTGAATGAAGCCTGTTATATTTGGGACAAGAGTCACGACTCGCAACCTTAAATTGCTTGCACAAAACTCTTGATCAGCACTCAACATTTGTTTGTTGTTGTTCATTTAACCGACGCGCAGAGAGCGTGAGGGCGAGAGAGAGAGTGCCTGCTACGAGTCCGGGCGAGAGAGAGAGAGTGCCTGAGCGAGTCCAGGGTGAGAGTGAGCTCTGCGGTCTTGGCCATTAGTTGATTTACTTGCTTTTTAATACGTTGTCAAATGTTTAAACTCAAATGAACTATCTAATACTAGTTGTTATGTCTCTTTGTATTAATGTGTCCTGTTATTGACGTAATGCGCGTCAATAACAAAATGCGCAACGGGATGTTCGGATATGTTTTTTAGAGGGAATATGCAAACTCCATTTGAGCAATTTTGACAGCCCTAGTATGCATACGGGTGCTGTAACGAACACTGGTCATAGGATTAAGTAATGCCAACGTTGTTCTGTGCTTTTTGTGGGAGATTTATTCAGCGCCCACCTGGCTGAGGTTTGGACGTGTGTGGTGTGTCTCCCTCGCCATCGCAGTGATATTAGAGACTAGACATGCTCATTTTATTTTATGTAGAAAAATTGAAACCATGCAGTATATAGTTCGTTTCTTTTAAAATGAAGTACAGTGTGCACTGTGCACTTTATTATGCTGGTTGCTACTGTGTGCAATAGTGTAATTTAATTTATGCTTATTTATTTTCAGCACTGAACTTTTTTTGTTCTACTTTGTTTTTAATATTTGTTAAATTGTTTATCTTCTTGTTCTACCTCACATGTTTTTACTATTTGTTAAATATTAATTTTTGAAGTTAGTTATATGTTACTTTTATTAAATTGAGACCTGTAACATTTGTTAACATCATGTAATTTTTATGATGTAAATTGAGGGAGCAAAATGTATCGGCTCCAAATATCGGCTCAAGAAAATCGGCAGCCCGTATCGGTCATCGGCTAAGGCTGATGGTAAAAAAATCGGTATCGGCACTAAAAAATCCATATCGGTCGATCCCTAGTTGAGACGTTGGCTTGACGTTGTATTTTGATGAGTAAGTACCACAACCTGAAACCAACATATCAACGTCTAATGATGTTAGAATTTGTCGTTGTGTGGACGATGCATTATCACGTTAAGAACATGTTGGGTTTTGGTCACCATAACTCACGACCAAATGTCAATGTTTGACGTAAATATGACGTTGTCAGGAGACGTTGGTTTGACGTTATTTGGTTAGTTAATAACAATAACACAACCTAAAACCAACAAAATATCAACATGTAATGATGTTGTAACAGACGTTGTGTGGACGTTACAATTATGATGCCAAGATGGCGTTTGATTTTGGTCACCATACCTCAACACTAAATGTTAGTATTTGACGTCAATGTGACATTGGTTTGAGACGTTGGCTTAACTTTGGATTTTGGTTACTTTAAAACGCAACCTAAAAATAACAAAAGATCAACGTTTAATGATGTTAGAACTGACGTTATATGGATGTTAACATTATGACGTTAAAGAGACGCTGATTTTTGGTCACCATACCTTTATGACTAAATATCAGTATTTGACGTTGGTTTGAGACGTTGGCTCAACGTTGGATTTTAGTTTCTTTACAACACAACCTAAAAATAACAAAGGAGCAACGTCTAATAATGTTAGAATTTGACATTGTTTTGAAGTTACCATTATGACGTCAAGGAGATGTTAGGTTGTGGTCACCATACCTAACGACTAAATGTTAGGGATGCACCGAAATGAAAATTCTTGGCCGAAACCGAAAACCGAAAAAGAGGAAACCAAGGCCGAAAACCGAAACACCGAAAGAAATTATGCCAATTATTAGTATAATTGCATTTATGGCTATGACTGTGTACAAACTTTACTAAAATCAAGGCATTGCAATTGCATAAATTAATATAACATTTTCAAAGAATAAATCAATTACAAATTATGCAAATATTTATTTAGCACAATGCACAGTATAAAATAAAATTCAAACTAAAATGTTTAACTTGACCCCACTCATGTGTACACTAAATAATAATCTACTGGCCTGCAGAAAGGTTTTAAAATGAAATGTTCTCTCAAAAACAAAGCCGAGCACAAACTTCTCATCACACTAGCACCCAGTTTGCATGTCTAAATTAGTTACATTTTAAAAATTTAGCATACAATAGCATAAAAAGCCTTTTTAAATGAACAATGGTCCATGTTTAATACAAATGTACATGAAACTTAATGAAACATGTTTAGTGAATGTAGAAAATATTTAATTAATTTAGTTCTATACATACATGTTCCCAAATATACATATTTTTTTGTAATGTCACAAGTAATAATCTCAGGGTTTACTGAGTGTTACATGATTATTTTTGTATTGGTGGTGGAATACTAAAAAAATAAACATTGTCATGTATCTGTCTTCTTCTCACCGATTCCTGATGGTTAGAGAGGACAGTTACTTGAGTCGTCCCCTGTCGTTTCAAGGAATAGTACAACGGAGAGCGCGTCAAGTATAAACGCCTCGACCGTTTGGAGCAGTGCACGCGCTGTTTGTGGAGACTCGCGCTGCCTTGTTTCGCCTGCCTCCGCAGCGCGAGTCTTAATTATAATTTTTAATTGTTTCATCCACCTATATCTGCTCTAAACAATGCGTGCCGCCATGACGACGACTCCGGTTGTGAGCGGGTCAAGAGCGGTGCGCGCGCTGTCTGTGGAGACTCGCGCTGCCTTGTTTATACTTTCGCCTGCCTCCGTAGCGCGAGTCTCCACAGACAGCGCGCGCACCGCTCTTGACCCGCTCGCATCCGGACTCGTCGTCATGGCGGCGCGCATTGTTTAGAGGTTTCCGTCTCATCGCGGGTTCAGATACACTGAAATACGTCCACACCACAGACATGTTGCTTCAGACAAGCACGTGCAGGTCGCGGTTTCTGTTTGCGTCATCACAACATTTCGGCCGTATTGTTTCGGTGATAAAAGTCTTTCGGCCGAAAACCGAAAATGCACTTTTGGGCCATTTTCGGCCGAAAATTTTCGGCGGCCGAATATTCGGTGCATCCCTACTAAATGTCAATGTTTGACGTAAATATGACATTGTCTCGAGATGTTGGCTTGACGTTGTATTTTGGTTTGTTAATACCACAACCTAAAACCAACAAAATAACAACGTCTAATGATGTTAGAATTTGACATTGTGCAGACATCAACATTATGACGTCAAGATGATGTTGGGTTTTGGTCACCACGCATCACATATAAATGTTTGTCGTAGGACGTTGTGTTGAGACGTTGGCTTGACATTGGATTTTGGTTAGTTAATACCACAACCTGAAACCAACAAAATATCAACGTCTAATGATGTTAGAATTTGACGTTGTGTGGACGATGCATTATAATGTTAAGAACATGTTGGGTTTTGGTCACCATACCTCATGACTAAATGTCAGTTTTTGACGTAAATATGACGTTGTCAGGAGACGTTGGCATGAAGTTGTATTTTGGTTAGTTAATACCACAACCTAAAACCAACAAAATATCAACATCTAATGATGTTGGAATTTGGACGTTGTGTGGACGTTACCATTATGACGTCAAAAAGACGTTGGATTTTGGTAACTTTACAACAGAACCGAAAAATAACAAAATATGAACGTCAGCTGACGTCATTATTTGACGTCAATTTAACGTTCGCCATAGATGTTGAGTTGATGTTGGATTTTGGTCACAGACGTCGCAACCAAAATTAAACCAAATATCAATGTCATATGACGTTGTGTGTCTGCTGGGAAGGCAGGCAAAGGCATTCGTTTTCAAGTCGAGTTCGCACGCCACTGCGCAATACACACACAGTGTGTGTGTACACACATTCATAATCTGGACGATGATAGCTTATTTAATGTATGAAGTAATGTATATGTCCAAAAAAAAGGGTAATGTCATGCTTTGTAGTCGTGCTATACTGTATGGTGTTTGGTTGTAAAATGTATTACCTGAATGAAACGAAATCGAATGTATCGTCGTGTGGAATGATTCATTCACAGACAGCTTACGAAGTAACATACGAAGATGTTCAACTAATAAAGATCTTCATCGCTGGCATCATACAAAAATATGATGCATTTGCAGATTTACCACAGCCACTTCATACAACGCTCTTGATGTTGTTTATCTTCCTGTTACGACTCCGAGACGATTCAGCGTGTGCAGGAAACTGAACAGATCATTCAAACTGATTTGTGAACCGATTTAGACAGATCTGCCCAACTTGCTTGATGAAGTCTTTGAACAGAATCAACTCAAAAGAGTGATTCATTTGTGAATTGCGCTTTGCTCATGCCCAGAAAAAAGAGAGAGCGCGCGCTTGGAATAAACTATGCTTTTAACAACGTATTGCATTAAAATAAAGTAACGAGAGGAACGTCGCTCAATGTAACGAAGTAAAAGTACAGTTTTTTCATAAGAAATTTACTCGAGTTAAAGTAAAAGTACCCACAATTAAATCTACTCTTAAAAGTAAAAATTTTCCCAAAAAAAAATACTCAAGCAGGGCTCCAGACTAACTTCCAGACTAAGTGCTGTTGCCCCTAACTGAAAATTTTAGGAGCGCAATCAGAAAATTTAGGGGCACACCTTAAATCAGCTCGCAAAGCAATTATTCAAATTTACCCCAAAACAACTGTAATACTGACAAATTCTATAATAATAAATAGACTTAACATTATGATATGCTGTTTTATTTTAAGTTCACAGGGCTCCAGACTCAAATTTGAAAGCAGCACCACCTCAACTGAGAACTCACACCGAGTTCTACAAAAAAAAAAAAGAAAAAAAATCTAGTATCACTGGGGCTGACAATAAATCACTAGGGTGTAGATGAAATTAACTTTAGTTATCATTTATAATGTCTTAGGCCTAATATTAAATAAAAAAAAAACTATTAATTTGAAAACATGTATATGGAGTGAAAATAGCCAATAAACATTCCTACTGTTTACAATGGTGTTATTATTTTTTAAATAAATGTTTAAATAAGAGTCTTAAAATGTTTATTTTAGGACAATCTTTGAAGGATGAACAAAAAATGTGTTAGTCATCACATAAAAAATACAAAAAATAAAATATTTATATGTGATATTATAGTTTTGATTTTGAAGTGCTAGAAAAAGATGTGTAGTAGGCTACTTGTAAGTGTTTAACCATAAATATGATAATGTGGAAGAAATAGTCAGAGTTAAGTTACTACATTAGCCTAAATCCATGGTGAGCTGCTGATTTAGTGGACTGAAAGCCTTCTATAAGTGTTTATCCTGGTTTCCACGTCAGCGCTGTTGATATGATAACTTATAACTTACTATATATGATTTATAACAGAACTCTGCGCCGAATCGGAATGTTTGTCACTGGATCTCGTGGTGTTGATGTTACTAATTCTGAAGCGAATTCAATGGATTCATTCACTGGATCTCCTAACAGTGTCGCGTGAGCGAGATCGGCCCGCGACTGGCAAGTTCGGGGCTTTTTTAACTGTCAGTGGTTCGGGTCGCTGGTGCTGTTGCTCGACGGTCCTAATCATGAGTATCGTATTTTCGTTCCACTCCACTTTCGTTTCGTTTCATTTTGTTTGCATTCGCTGCAAGGTAACGAGTCGATAGATCGCTTATTTGCTCAGACGCACATAGCAGGTTGTGATATTTGTCTCCGTCTCCTTCCCACAGACGTTTATGCGCGCGATTCTTGTCACTGATTCATTGACGCGCCCCTTCCACGCTTAACCATGCGTTTAACGTGTGGCAAATTTGGTCGCACATGTGCGACTGGATGTAAAATTCACGCCTGCAGAACAGAGGGGCGGGGTTTATTATTTAAAGGCATATGACACTCAAACAGCTTGCTGATAACAAGAGCTGATTTTGACCAGGTAAAATGGTGTTTTCTTAAAATACTGAGAATTTTTAATAAAAGTATATTACAAAGTTTTCATTTAGACCCTAAACATTCATATTAACTTTTACAAAAATGGCATTATATGACCACTTTAAGCCAACGATTCGATTATTTTCGATTTTTCAGAATTTCCCACAATACGATTCGATTCAATACTAGATATTTTTTATGATATATATTGAGTTTAAAAAAATTATAATAATTAGCCTTTTATTGAGAATACAGAAACCGCATTTGTAGCGAGCAGGACACGACCGACGTAAGAGAATGGCGCTAGGCCGGTGGCATGGGTGTTAATGACTGTCACCTGTGAGACGCAACGGTCTCTCGATCTTCAGCTCATCGATCCTCTTTTTGATAACGTCTTATTTGCACTCTTGATGTTTTAGAGTGTCACCCCTTCATTGCTGTACACTTTTTTTTTTTATGCAGAGTTGCTGATCTGTAGCTTGTACCATCAAAAGTTTCTCTGAGTTTTCCTGTTTTTTAGTATTTTCTATTCATTTCCTATGTCGTCCGTTTTTGACTGGGAGGAAGCTAAGTGTGACTTTTTTTTTTTTACAGCCCTTGAACAAATCAGAATCATCTCTTTTTTTTTTTTTTTGTTCATATAGGTAATACAACAAAAATCACCCCCATCCGATAAAGCAAAAAAATTAAATAATTAAAAACGTAAATGTTTTCGTCCTTTTTCAGACGAAGAAGCCCAGAGAGTTAAAAATTTGATTTGACGGGTTTGGAGCTGTGATCCATGCGTTCACCGGGGTCTCAGCGCTCACCCCGCCTGAAACAGCATTACCTCAGCTGGTGCTTCTGACGTTTGCCCCTGGTTCTTCTGATGTCTCTAGTCTAGTGGTTAAATTATATAAACATGAGAGATAATTCATCTTGTGTATATCTAACGGGCGATCTTTGGTCTCATTAATTGATCATTTGTTCCCTGGCAATTTGTTTTGGCTGAGGGGAAAGTGAAGTTTCATAACTTCAGCAGAAAGAAAGAAATTTCTTGTCTTGTATAACTTATTATACCTTTTATAGTATCTTGTCTTACAGATCAATAAAACTGAAATTTAACAAAAATAGACAGGGTTGTCATTTTATTCTATATAGACTATATTTTATATAGCCTTTTCATTACTGTTTTATTCGCTGTATACTGTTTATTTTGACTATAGGGGTGTAACGGTACACAAATCACGGTTCGGTACGTACCTCGGTTTTAAAGTCACGGTTCGGTAGGTTTTCGATACAGCAAAAAGAAAGAAATGCCAGAGAAATTTCCTATTTGTTTAAAGAAAAAATATTTTTAAATAAGTGTGTTTTCCTAGATCTTGAAACTTTCAGGTTTATAAATAGGGGTCATCTTTGAAGAATGAACAAATAATGTTTTGGTTATCACATTAAAAATAACATTTAAATATATATTTATTTATATAATATTTGAATTTTGAAGTGCTGGAAAAAGATGTGTGAAGTACTTGAAAGCATTTCACCATTCCAGCCAAACTGGTTACAGTTAGTGTTACTATATTAAATCCATGGTGAATGTTGCTGGTCTGTGGACGTAAAGTACCAGTTCATTCACGGCACAATGTTTCTCCTGGTTTCCATGACAGCGCTGTTTGATCTAATAGAGATCTACGGTAGGGGTGCACGATATTGACAAAAATGTGATATTGCGATATCGATAATGAATATTGCGATATCGATATTAATTTCGATATTTTTAAACGGATGAAAAAATACAAAAGTTATTGGAAAACGCATCAAAAAGATTAATAAATAAAACAAGTTTTCTTACAACATAAGATTTATTTCAACTGACAGTCATATTGGACTGGTACAGCATTAATAAATAGGCCTAAATAATATGTGAACAGAACAGGACATGTTAGTTGTGTACACTACACTGTAAAAGATAATAAATAAATAGCAAGTCTACAGAACACACTATGCAAAATAAACCCCACTATATGCGTTTTCTTTGACCGAATAGCTATCTGATCGTGAAAAGACCAGGTGTAAATGCCCTGTGAAACGCATTCGTGACGTATTTGAATCTAATCGCTCAAACCACTTCAGGAGGCGGTCTGGGCCGCATTTCAGTTGAAATTGGACAAATGTAAATGCATCTCGTTACTGAATAAACCACATATGTAAAATGTACTCCTTCCAAAAACGCTAAAAATGAGAACGTTACAGGCTTGTCATGTTATAGCCAGATATGACGACGAGCGCGACTGCAACACGCATCACCGCAGATGAGCAGCTGTTGAACATTTCCTTTTCATCAAGCCAATGCGCAAACTATCGCAAATCAAAGTGAAAGTAAGTCGCAGACGCTTTTCACAGTTATCTTCATTAAAAGTAAATAAACGAACTGATCTTATTTTACCTGATGATCATAAAACGCAGCTCATAACTGTTGACGTGACGGTGACGTGCACTCCATTAAATCTGCATATAGCGCGGGAATTAAAGATCGTATTTTGATAAATCAGATAGCTATCCGATCAGTGAAAACGCATGAAGTTGCCAGGTGGACCGTGGCCTGATGTTTAAAGGCTACTTGTGCGCTGGTGTGCGCGTCGAGCCGGGGCAAGTGTGTGTGTGTGTGTGTGTGTGTGGGACTGTGTGGCAGGAGAGCAAGGGAGAAGTGAGAGAGTGACGGCGGTTAGCTTTGGAGCGAGTAGCGACTTTATATTGAGAAAAACAAAGTGTCTCTCCTGTTCTTTCTGACCACTGTGGGAAATCTGTAGCATGACAAGTTAAACCTCTCTTGATTTAATATTGTTTATGGAAAAGGAGAATCAGGAAATGAGTCGGGGGGAAATGCAACGGTGCATGTCGGACCAGACGCATCATAAACAAAATATTGCATAAATATCGCGACACTTTCGATATGGATATCGAGCAACGTGATATCGCGATAACGATATTGATTCGATATATCGTGCACCCCTAATCTACGGTTAATAACGGAGAAATGTGAATGCATCTCACTAGATCTCGCAGCGATGTTATTACCTCAGTGGCGAATTCAAATGTTTTCTTTACCGGATCTCTTAGCGCGGTGTGGTAACAGTGTTGCTTGATCGAGAATGATACCAAATCGGATGCATGTTGTGGACGTATACTTCCATGCTAGAGCCATTTGTTGCCATGGCAAGCAATCCCATTAAAGTTTTTTGCAAGAAAAATTCACACCTTTTTGCAGGAAACATTCACACGTTTTTGCCTTCCAACCAAACCGGATTGGTTGTTCTTTTAAAGCCTCTCCCAACACCCAGACCACTATTGGAGGACAGGACACATTGAAAACCCAGTAAAGGGACTTTATTGGTTACTTTTAAACATAGCCCACCCTAGGCCTTATAGCATAGTGATGCAGATATTGCTCAAATATATACCAAACCTCCCTCCCCCAATTTTAATATATTCATTAAAATAAAATTGATATATATATATATATATATAGTGTGTGTATATATATATATATATATATATATATATATATATAACACAAAGAACAATGGGAAAGTCTGAAATTTTTATTAAGGTGTATAACACATTCCAAATAGCATTATAAACAAGCATTACAGAGGAATGGGGGAACAAAAACAAGAAAAAAAAAACTATGAAGTAATGACATCTCAAAAGAAGAAAAAAAAACATGGACGGTATTAGGCTTCTCTCCCGCTACAGACTTAGAAAAATCACACCCTCCTTGCCACAGTCAGGTTTGCCGGAGTGGTTTAATTTGTTTATTTTTGTCCCTGCGTGCCGATCGGAGACGGAGTTCACTGCTGATATTCTGAGAGCTTTCTTGTCTCGCGGCTGTCATCAGCAGCGCCTTGTATCGGCCAATCAGCGGATGGCGGGCAGGTGCGGTTTTGAAAATTGGTCAAAAACGTTGGTGCGGATGGTTGGCAGATGGATTATGAGTTTTGTGATGCGGTTGCGGATGAATTAATACCCCATCCGCGCATCTCTAGCGCCATGCTGTGCCTGGTTCGCGCTTAAGAAAAAAAAAATGTCTGGCCAATCCGAGGCCCTCTGAACACGTGGGGCCCCTAGGCTGCAGCCTATGTAAGCCTGTGCATTAATCTGCGCTTATATATATATATATATATATATAAACTTTCATGTTTTTTGTCAAATAAATTAACTTGTCCACATTGTCTGCAGAAAGGGAAGATCTGCTGGCAGTTACAATTTCTCCAGCTGCTAAGGACTGAGGTAGCAGGTACAGCAAGGTACTGCTTTGCTAACTTGGCAATATGAGGATATGTGGGTTCATTGGTCCTCCACCATTCAAGTGGGTTGGAATCCAGTGAAATGCAATCCACAGACTTGTATAAGGTAACCTCTTCCTTCACTAGCTGCAAAGTAGGCTTGTTTCCCACCTGAGTCTTGAAGAGTTCACTGAACAGTTCAGCCATGGCAGACTTCTTGACAGGAGGAGATGATGCCTCTGAGTGTCCTGTCACTGGAGATGAACTAACTTCTGTGGCCTCTGCAAAATAAAATGACAAAACTAACTTTAATAAATTACTACTACTGGCACTGTAGCAGCAAAGTATTTCGGATTATACAATGTCAATGAAGATATTTTACACACTAGCAAATTAACACAATACCTGTTCTTCCATGGTTACAATTTCTGTGATGAGGTCGTTGTAGATTCTGTCACGACAGGCATCATCCACATGAGGAAGGGCCTTGAACCTTGGATCAAGAACTGTGCATTTGTGGAGGAAGTAATGACAAGCAGAGTATCTGTTCTTCAGGTTTTCTGTGATGACAGCCTTGATTTCTCTTACAGTTGGACTGTCTTCCTCATTGGGTGCCATAGAGTTGAGGACTGTGGTTTTTAGGGGGAGGATCATTGATGGTGAAGGTGTGGATTCAGTGCTCATCAGTGTTGTGATGGTTTTTAGTGGTTTAAGAACCTCAAGTACCTCCTCTGCCGTTTTCACATCCTGGTCAGACAACGTGCTTATTTCTTTGTTCTTCTTGAGGGCCTTTTCTGTCAGTGCAGAGTACACCGCTGCTTGCAGTTCAAGGTACCTCTCTAGCATATCATAACTGGAGTTCCAGCGGGTGGTGACATCATGAATAAGGGTGTGTTTTGGAATATTAAGCATTTCCTGTTTGCTCTCCAATAGAGGCAATGCATTGACGTCACTTTCCCGCTGGAACAACCCCCCTCAGCCTGACTGAGTGGCAAAAGATCTGCTGCGTGACTGGATTTAATAGGGGAACACTGCGAAAATGCGAGTAAAACGAACTATTTGATCAATTTAAACTAAATGTTGGACTCAATATAGTGTTCCTTACAACTCACTAAAGATCCAGTGATCCATTGATATTGACATGCAGCCATGAATCGTGTTGCCTGACATTTGTTTGCCTGATTTCGACACCGGGAAAATAAAAGCAATATAGACCTAAACATAAAGCAAATTTGCCTGTGAACGCTTTATATAAATATAATATAGGTAGGTCTAAATCCGGGTGATCACTTGTATCAGTGTTATATATAGCCTATAGGGATGCACCGAATATTCGGCCACCGAAAATTTTCGGCCGAAAATGGCCCAAAAGTGCATTTTCGGTTTTCGGCCGAAAGACTTTTATCACCGAAACAATACGGCCGAAATGTTGTGATGACGCAAACAGAAACCGCGACCTGCACGTGCTTGTCTGAAGCAACATGTTTGCGGTGCGGACGTATTTCAGTGAATCTGAACCTGCGAGGAGACGGAAGCCTTGTTTATCCACCTATATCTGCTCTAAACAATGCGTGCCGCCATGACAACGACTCCGGATGCGAGCGGGTCAAGTATAAACTGTGGAGACTCGCGCTGCGGAGGTAGGCGAAAGTATGCGCGAGTCTCCTCAGACAGCGCGCACACCGCTCCAAACGGTCGAGGCGTTTATACTAGGGTTGCAACGGTATGAGATTTTCACGGTATGATAATCGTCTCAGAAAATATCACGGTTTCACGGTTTCACGGTATACGATATTAAAACTATCATTATTATAATCAGCATCAGCTACAATGGCCCTTAAATGAATAAAAACAGATATTGTTTTTGGTTGAACATGGTTTATTGTAACAAAGGTTTTTTCAATAGAGTCTTTATGAAATGTATATTTATTTCCTCAGAAATTCTGGGTTGTCTGAAATAACTGATCTGGATTCTGTGATTGAATACAAAATGTATTTTTGAGAATGCAATCAGATAAAATGTAACAACTTTAGTTTGTCTACACAAGAGAAGTTTATTAAATTAAAACATGGACAAAAAAACTATACACAATAGTAATATATTTTAATCATAGGCTAAACCAAACTTTTTTTTTCCAGGTTGTAGGGGAGAGCGGGGCACAACCTAACGCTTTTTGCTTTTGGCTCAATTAATTAAAAAATAATATGGTTAGATTAATACTTTTTTTACACAAGCAACATGCACATCTCTGCTACAAATGAACACTTAAAGTTTTTTTCTAGGACCTACCATTTTCGTACAGTTGGACTGAAAGTGACAGAAGTGCAAATGTTACAACTTACCCCATGCGGGGTTAATTGTAACAGAGAGAGGGGTTAGTTGTAACACTTGTGTGTAACACACATAATTCAGTACTATTTTATTTGTATAGTTTGATATTGTTTGTGCATCTGTATAGACAGATATCCATACATATCCCTCATCCAATCATCCTTCTATTATGGATCAATATCATGGATAGAGACATAGAAAAGGGCTGCATAGTTTTGCAATAAATAATAATAAATAAAATTATAAATATTGTAATTGCAATTAAATTAGATTTGTGTGTGGCAGCTGCATGATGTACAATTATTATTATTATTATTAATAACAGTAATGATAATACAAATTAGCTTAAAATAAAAATTTAAAGGGTTTATTGCATTAATAACAGGCCATATTTTTAATAAATAAACAAGTCATCATTCATAGAACACTAAATTTTCAACATTTTAAATCCCAACATTGTTTGTGAACGTCTAACAAAGTTAAATGTATACTCAAACCTGAAAAGTTGTGTGGCTCCGTTTTCATTTGATTATCATTGTACACTTGGAGGCTTAGTTGTACCACTCTGTTAGAATTAACCCCGCTGTGTATTACATACTTTAAACCTAGCTAACAGTCGCTAGGAATTGCTGACATGTTTCAAAACGGTGCTATGTTTGAGCCAACAAGACGGTGATTAAGGCAATATAAAGTTAGATTTGGAAACGTATACACCCAACTCAGAAACCGAAAAAACCCATGATGAAAAAAATTACTTTCATGGTGTCAAAACACTCTTTGTCCAGTATCTTCACGAAATATAATCAAAACTTTCCGCAAATTCGCGGGAGACCGTCTTCTGGCAGCAAGAGAAAAATAGCGGAAAGACAGCCTGCTTGTCCTGACGAACTGTGTAAACGGTCCGTGTTACATTTAACCCCGCGTTAACACCTACTGAACACCTATGAGTTTCAGTCAGTGTATTTGATGATTATTCTTTAAAAAAATAATTATAAAGTGCACATTAAGTGTTCTCTGTCTAGATATGTTCATGTGTTCACGTCTTCGTAGTGGCTGAGACAGCTTTAAAAACCATGAGCGTCATGCGTACTTGAGTGTGTACTAGATCTACTAGACGAAACGGCGCTGCTCATTCAGAGACACGCTGAAGGGGTTTGCACACCAGTCTTTTTGCGTTGTATATTCACAGACACGCACATCGCGATTTGATTTAGGCTACTGCATAGCTATATTTTGCTTTATTTATCCATCTATCTTTTTAAATCGCACATTTTACGTGGCATCTGTTTTGTAACGCAAAAAGACGCATGTGTGCGTCTTTTTGACAGACCGGGATTCCCTCAGCATGACAGAAATAATATGGCCTTAAGTTATAAAAGTTATGAATAACCTTTATCTTCACGGAGGGATGGTGTTCCTAAATATGGGAGAACATGTTCGACGTGTTTACTCCTTTTGCAGCCACTCTTCGTCCACATATCTTGCAAACTGGATATCCATCTTCAAGGACAACATCACGATCGTTTTTCGGATATAAGTTACAAAATATTCCCATACTGCAGATTTTATTTATTTTTTTTGGCGGGAGATAGAGATTCGCAGCCTTTGTCTCGGACATTTTCAGCGCTGTACGGATATGGAGTAAGCAGTCAAGCTGAAAGAAGTTGCATGCGGCAGTGCAGGTGAATTCTGTTTTTTTTTTTTTTTTTTTTTTTTTTACCGCGGATAAGCAAATGTGCACGATATGATAATCGTACATGTCAATATCGCGATAAACCGTCATACCGGTATACCGTTACAACCCTAGTTTATACTGGACCCGCTCTCCGTCGTACTATTCCTTGAAACGACAGGGGACGACTCAAGTAACTGTCCTCTAACCATTAGGAATCGGTGAGAAGAAGAATAATCATGTAAAACCCAGTAAACTCTGAGATTATTACTTGTGTGACATTACAAAAAAATATATATGGGAACATGTATGTATAGAACTAAATTAATGCTCTCTTAAATATTTTCTACATTCACTAAACATGTTTCGTTAAGTTTCATGTACATTTGTATTAATCATGGACCTTTGTTCATTTAAAAAGGCTTTTTATGCTATTGTATGCTAAATTTTTAAAATGTAAGAAACTAATTTAGACGTGCAAAGGGTGCTGGTGTGATGAGAAGAAGTTCGCACTCGGCTTTGTTTTTATGAGAGAACATTTAATTTTAAAACCTTTCTGCAGGCCATTAGATTATTATTTAATGTACACATGAGTGGGGTCAAAAACATTTTACTTTGAATTTTATTTTATACTGTGCATTGTGCTAAATAAATATTTGCATAATTTGTAATTGATTTATTCTTTGAAAATTTTATATTAATTTATGCAATTGCAATGCCTTGATTTTAGTAACGTTTGTACCAAGGTTATAATCGTTAACGAAAACTAACGAAAAAACGAAACCTAGATGGGAAAAAACATTGTCGTTAACTGAAATAAAAATAAAAACGAGCCATTACAAAAAAACTATAACTAACTAAAACTGTAATGTGTGTTTGCAAAACTAACTAAAATAAAATCAAATTATAGAGCAAATGCCCTTAGTTTTCGTCTCTAACACTATTTAAAACACGCAGTGTATTCGTTGCATTTCATTTCCCTGTAACGCTCTCTCCCTCCGTCTCTCTCTCAAATGCACGCACACACACAGCCCCTCCCCTCCGTGCAATGCACACCGCGTCTCTATGAAAACGAGGGTTCGGATCAATGTTAAAAGCAAGTTCGCGAAAGGTTGGTATCTCATGATGAACATCTTTACACAATCACACATTAAAAGGTGGTGTAAAAATATGTTAAATTCTTAATACAATTCTGTAAGTGTGTTAATGTCAACCCGAGAAGCGATTGAGCCTTCGTTAGAAAGTTACTGACTTAGTTGCAATTTTGAGGTAAAATGCTGCTGGGCATGGCCGTAGCTAACCAGTCCGGACCTCGGCCATTTTTTTTACATTCAAAAATGGAATGGCATGATTGAATGATTATGTGAATGATTAATTAGCCATGTTTAGACCACCTGTGTGTTTGCAATTCATGTTGCAGCGAGAAGCTAGCGCAGTGAAGGGGGCTTGAGAACGCATTGTGAATGAGGGCGCTAGTGTAGCCTCTGTGTTGCCAGATCCACCTAATCGAAGGGTGCGGTAATCTTCTGGACCTGTTTTTCGGATTTAATGTGACACTTTAGGAAGTTATTATAGTGGAAAGTTGCATGTTAGTGTTAGTGATATATTAATCTTATTTCCAAAACACAAGCTTTGAAGTAATTTCGAATTGTTATTATATTATTTGTTTTGTTTTGCTTGTTTTTCGTAGCAATATCTTGCAACATTTTACTGTCTGCGTTAATAAAAAAAGCTTTTAGACAAACTGCAATTGCATAAAGCTACCACACCAAACGCAATGATCATTATGATTATCTGTAAAAACAATAGCATAATACAGATCTGTATGTTACAGAATTAAATTTGCTAAAATAACCTTACTGGCCAGCTGGAAGACGGCTCATGCTTTGTTAACGTTTCACATAGTCATCATAAATGCAATAATTAAAGTAGTGTTTCTCAACTAGCAATCTATTCAACTAGCAATCTATTTAGACCTACTTTTATTCTGTTTCTTTGCACAAAACTCTCCAGAAAGTGCCATTTAATAGTTATAAATAGTTATGTATGTATATATATATATATATATATATATATATATATATATGGTAAATTCCTTTAAAAAATCCCTTCATGTCCATGGGGAAATGTGGGTCCAATAGCCTAACCATTATTAGGGCCCAAGCCCTGAAGGGGCGAAGGCCCTATTGTTTTCCTTGGGATTATTTATTATTCTTCTTCTTCTTTTTATTTTTCTGCTACCTTTTGGGCATTTTTGGGGCCCTTAACATGCTCGAAAACTCTTGAAACTTTGCACACGGGTCAGAACCCGCGGCCATCAGAGCCGGGCTGAAGATGGTACCCGGGCGTGGCAGGGCGGCTCGTCAGCGCCCCCTGGAACGGGGTCCGAACACTTGGTCCATAACTCAAACACGCTTGTATGTAATAATATGAAACTCGGTACACATGTTGATCTCATCGTTTCATCTATACCTCACACTCTTACTTTTTACCCCAGCTCAACAGGAAGTCGGCTATTGAGGTTTGTTTGTAAAACGCTCGCAATGGAATGTCAAATACTCCTCCTAGAGCTTTGATCCAAATTCGACTAAAACTCAGTCAGCGTGAAGTCAAGACATTGAGGATGAAAGTTTGCGAGGGGATTTTTGATATCTCGAACGGTTTGTCCGTGGCGAGGAAACGAAATCATGGCGAGAAACGTGAAACAGGAAGTGTGTTATAACTTCAGCATAAATTAACTGATCTTGATGAAACTTCAGCAGTGTGTTCGCTGTAAGAGGACGATCACATGGATGTGACTATTGTGAGTCAAAGTTATAGCGCCACCAACTGGCAGCAGGAAGTGTGTCACTTTCAAAATGCTTTGATATCACCCTTTTATTTTTACCCGATTTGCTTCAAACTTCATATGTATAATGTAAACATACGGCAGATGTAGACCTGTGAATGGGTTCTTGATATCTTTGAAACTGTTGCCGTGGCGACGCATCAAACTTTACCCTTCTTTTAGGATGCTTTTAGGATGCTTTTGAGACCCTTAGCATGCTTCAAAATGCATGAAACTCGACAGACACATCACATTTATTAGCCAGTAGACATGTGCAAAGTTTCAGAAACGGGCGTGGTGAGGGCTCAGTAGCGCCACCTTTTGACAGAAGTGGGGTTGTTAGTTTTAACTAGAGTTACAAAAATTGGTATGTATATTGTACTCCTCGAGCCGGACAACTTTCTAATTTACACTTATTAGCTAGGACCCACAGAAACTCAGATATTTTTGTTTGAATATGGTCACTCTGAGCCTACAATGACTCTGTGTCTCTGTGTCTTTGGCTGGCTGGCTGGCTGGCTGTCTGTGTGTGTGTGTGCAGGGGGAGGGGGCTTAACCATTTCACTGCTGTGTGTATGACCTGCATAAAGAAAATACATTTCTCAAGCCTGGTATTTTTTAAATAATTTTTATTTTTATTTTTTATAAGTAAAGACATATAACTAGTTTAATTGTAGTGCATTGACAATAGTTTTATATAATTAGTTTATTAATCAGATTAACTTGGTCAATAAACTTGGTCTGAAAATTTGGTCCATAAATCAAACACACTTGCATGTAATAATATGAAACTTGGTACACATATAGATCTCATCGTTTCATATATAGCCTACTTCACACTCTTACTTTTTACCCCAGCCCAACAGGAAGACGGCTATTTAGGGTTGTGTTTAAAACACATGCAATGGAATTTAAAGTATTGCTCCTAGAGCACTGAACCAAATTCGACAAAACTCGATCAGCGTGAAGTCAAGACATTAAGGATGAAAAGGTGCCAAGGGATTTTTTATATCTCGAACGGTTTGGCCGTGGCGAGGAAACGAAATTATGGCGAGAAACATGAAACAGGATGTGTGTGATAACATCAGCATACATTAACTGATCTTGATGAAACTTCAGCAGTGTTTTCGCTGTAAGAGACCGATCACATGGATGTGACTATTGTGAGTCAAAATTATAGCGCCACCAACTGGCAGCAGGAAGTGTGTCACTTTCAAAATGCTTTGAAACCAATCTCTTATTTTTAACCGATTTGCTTCAAACTTAATCTGTATAATGTAAATACACGGCAGATGTAGACCTGTGAATGAATTTTTGATATCTTTTATACTGTTGCCGTGGCAACGAATCGAACTTTAACATTCTTTTTTGATGCTTTTGGGACTCTTAGCATGCTTGAAATTGCTTGAAACTCAACAGATACATCACATTTATTAGCCAGTAGACATGTGCAACTATGGCAAAAGATTAAAGTAATGTCAAAAAAGTAAACACTAAAAGCCTCATATCTTCTAAAAATGTAATTATACATCATTTGTTTCTAAATTAAATTATACAAATATTATAACTTCCCCAATTTTTCCTTTTTTCATTTAAGAATTATGTTTACGTTCAAAAACAGCCAGAATTGTTGTAAAATTCATAAAAAAAATAATAATCTGAGTCATACGTAGTGCTATACTGCCCTCTTGTGTTCAATATCAGGTAGGCCTATTGTGTATATTCCCACCGGTTAATCAACGTGTGACTCCGCTGGGACTTGGGAGCTTTTAAATCGCTTACTTAAAATCGAAAGTCGAAATACGGATATCCGCACAAGACATTAATGGTGTGGAGTAGAGCGAGCATTTTAAATAAATTCCTATTAAGTAGGATTGAACTAAACAGAAAGAATGTTCACTCTGTTCTGCTGGTTCCTCGCTGGTGGATCATATGATTACTTTGTCATAATCTATGACAAAAATGCTATTATAAACCATATTAATAATAGATAATACACATTGCTCTTATTTTTGAAAAATACATTCATGAAAAACAAGATAACAAAAATCATAAAAAAATATAGCCATGGCTGCTATAAATGTTTGAAATGCATAGGACAGATGTTTAATGACGCAGCAACATATAATTGAAAGGCAATTAATAATCTGTCATTACGTCACTGCATTATGATATTACGGCTCTAATACGGTGCAGCACAAAGCACTTATGTGCATCCCGAGCGGAGAATGATGTGCTTGAAGCCACATGAAGTTACAGCGCAGTGAATCCGTATTGAAAAGTTCAAAGCACAAAGGAAATACATATTTATGAACAGTGTATTATACATTATCTATCTATGCAATAGTTTATTGAGCCTTTTCTTTTAAAGGTTTTAAATTTTAGTTACTGTGTGCGTGAAGAACAATTATAGTGCTCTGACTCTAGTGTTGTGATCTAACCGACAGCGTCCGACACCCGGTAGAAAGTAACACGGTTAAGTTACAGTCCAGCAAGAAAAAGTTTCTTCATTCGAAAATATAGACCTTTAGACCTTTATCTTAAAGATCCAGTATAATAGGATTAACATTCAATCATCTTGAAGATCGTTTCGTCATTGACTGTAACCGAATGTGACGTGCTGTTTTGAATGCTGAATGGAGAATGACTGACAGGCGCAGAGAGGGAAAAGTTTGTGTTCTTGAATTTAATGACTTAAATATTAATTTCTATATCACATAATAGCTTCAGAACACTAATAATACAGTACACAAAAACTTTATGGTACTTTAGAAAGTTTTTGTGCCTTTGTGCCTAACATAGAATAGTATATATGCACAATATAGAATTTGAATCAGCCTCGTCAAAGATGGCAGTGTCAGAGCCGATACCGATCCTGAGTATCTAATCGGCGCACTTCTTTTCAACAGTCAAATTGAAATTGAAATTGAAATTGCTTGAAACTCAACAGATACATCACATTTATTAGCCAGTAGACATGTGCAAAGTTTCAGAAACGGGCATAGTGCAAGGACTAAATAGCGCCACCTTTTGACAAAAGTGGGGTTGTTAGTTTTATCTACAGTTACAAAAATCGCTATATACATTGTACTCCTCAAGCCGGACAACTTTCTAATACATAGTCATTAGCTCGGACCAAGAGGAAGTCAGATATTTTGGTTTGAATATGGTGAGCCTCTCTCTGAGCCTACGTCCCTGTATGGCAAGCCCTTTTAACATTTAAAAGCTAAGTTTGCCTGTCCGGAATTAACATTGTAGATATCAACAACGTCTTTCTGTCTATTCGTAATTACATTTTGGATAGTTTGTATTATAATTTAAGATATCTGTAACATAATTGTGACTAGTCGAAATGACAGAGTATGGCAAGCCGTTTTAACATTTAATCATAAAAGGGCCAAAGCCTTCGGCACCGCCACCCGGGTGCATTTAGGTAACTAAAGGAACCGGGGTTGCGGTGCCACCGGCTTGGGCCCGCCATCGCTGCTCGCAGCTATATTTATATTACTAATTATTGTGAGGTAATTTCCTTTAAAAAATCCCTTCATGTCCATGGGGAAATGTGGGTCCAATAGCCTAACCATTATTATATTACTAATTATTGTGAGGTAATTATTAACCATTATTACCTCACTAGTTTTCAGACCCTGGTTGCGGCCTTGCTGCTTGGTTGTCGGTGTCAAAACTCTATAAGCTGTGATTCAAATATTAAATAATGTTATGTCATTATTTTACTCTTACACTGACTGTTTGCTGCTTCAGTCCAGATTAGTGTTGTATAGGGTAAATTTAGTATAAGGTGTGGAAATTGTAAAGCTGTGGGATTTTTTTATAGAAGATATGTAGATTGTTACGGTAAAGGATTTTCACATTGTAGGCTTCATTTTATGTACTGGTTTTAATGTTGAATAGATATTTCTAAAATTGTATGATGTTTTTGTTGAGTTATTATTACACAATTCTTTTTCTGACCTTTTTCAACCTTGCCCCTGACAAATAACCCAAACTACAAAAAAGACTAAAACTAACACTAAAACTAATAAAAACTAAACTAAAACTAAGCATTTTCAAAAAATAGAAACTAAACTAAACTAGCAAACCCACTTTTAAAACTAATTAAAACTAAACTGAATTTGAAAACAAAAATTCAAAACGAAATAAAAATAAAAACTAATGAAAAATGCAAAACTATAATAACCTTGGTTTGTACACAGTCATAGCCATAAATGCAATGATACTGATAATTGGCATAATTTCTTTCGGTGTTTCGGTTTTTCGTTTTTCGGCCTTGGTTTCCTCTTTTTCGGTTTTCGGTTTCGGCCAAGAATTTTCATTTCGGTGCATCCCTAATAGCCTATATATATCATATCGTCCATATATATATATATATATATATATATATTAGGGGTGTGCAAAGCAGCCGCTATTTGTATTTGTATTTGTTCAGGGAGGAAAAGTATTTGTATTTGTATTCGAGTAAAATTCAAAATAGACATAAAAATCTTTAAAAATACTTTATAGTGTATGCATTCTTTAATTATATCCATTATAATAATTATGGATATGCAATATTGGTTGATTTTTTTCTATAAATCCAGCAATGAACATTTCCAGCAATGAAAAGTCATTGAAAAGAAAATAACAGTCAGCCATTACCTCATGAACCATGGTTAAACCAACAACTAATAAAATACAATTGTGAACATTATGAACCCCAACACCACGGTGGAGGATGCTGTGCAGACAGAATAAGTTATATGGATAATTTATAGTGAGGAGGTTGATTATGAGCCCGACGCGAAGCCTGAAGGGTTTTCGCTATAACTACGCCTCGCTCTACATTACCCCGCTTATTACATGGCTACCTACCAAAGAAATCAATAATTTGACTCAAAATATGGATATAAAAAGGAGTTTATTGATTTAAAAAGCGATTGTATCGCTCCCGCTAAAAAAAGAAAAATAGTCCGTTCTGTCTCTACGTTTAGAATCCATGGCAACGCTCTGTTTTTCATAGCAACGGTGTGTTATACTTATAATCAACGGCCTGTTATAATAACAGACCGCATTCTACATTGGAATTCAATCAAGCCATGAAACAAATAATTACCGTTACCGAGCTAACAGAGCTACGTAAACAGAGCGAACATGAGAGCACCCGTCTGCAGACGTCAATAATCATGGAATATACTCCCGATCAAACTCCGCTTCCCGAAAGTTATAAACTGCCACCGGAACATAGTTAAGGTACAAACATCTATTAAACAAAAATAGTGATGCAGTTAAGTGTTTTTTTTCGCTCAGCCGAGCCCTCTCTGTTGCTGTGTGGAGCAGCCTGTGTCAGTCACCTCTTCCTGAACGTCACTCACTTAACTCGGTCTCGTGAGGAACGCAGCTTTTTGATAAAGTATTTCTTGTTCCCGAATACAAATAGTTTTTTAAGTATTTGTTCGGAATAAGTATTCGTAAAAAACACATTATTTGTACCTTTCCGAATACCGTATTCGGATTCGGCTCCACCCCTAATATATATATAACAATACAAAATATATGGGTATGGTTTTTCACCTAAATTCAGCATATTGACACAAAATGATAACTGCAAATCCACCTTTCGCTGACTGGAGTTCAGTTGTTTCTGTCATTTGCAGTGATCCATTTGCTCCTTCTATAGCAGTCTGTAAAAATATACCTCCTTTTTTTTTGTCAGATCTAGTTGTACAGTCAATCGCAAAGCTCTTTCCGACTTTATATGTGTTTGTTTTTCGCGGCATTCACGCTGAAAGCATATACAGCCGCTCAGTCTTTCTGCCACTCGCTGTGAGGAACTGCAGGCACTCCGGCCGACGGTGACGTCACGCGCATTCCCTCTATATATATGCTGCTGTTGGGCTACGGTGAAAAAAAGACACAACCCTTCTGACTCTACCTAGCACTCTGGACACCTGGTTGGGACCTGTTGCATTCTGTGATGCTAAATTAATTGTGTGTGCAAAACATCCAATTTGAGCGCCCAGTCCAGCTTCACTGACTGCATTGACAATTAAGGCTGTCGCGGTAACCTCAATTTTGTAGTACTGCGCTTCTGACAAGTCAACCGCAGAGGATTGCACGTAACCGCAGCAACCGCGATATTCACATTTTTTTTTTATAAGGCTATACCCTTCTTGTTTTGAACTTAATGCATGTGTATTGAATGTTAAACAAGTTCATAATGATAACAAGACTGTTTATCATGGTGATGTGTAGCCTACAGGCTTCACACAGACAGTGAATGATCGGCAGAGCGCGTGCAATTCTGCGTCTGTGTTTGAAGTCGTGAAAAGCTTATCGTGTCGAAGGGAAGCAAAATATTTGTCGCATCATCATATTAACGTTCTCTTCACGGATATTTTCCCATAAGTGCGCATCAGCAGCAGCGCTGGTCAGCATCCCATAGCACAAGGAAACCACGGGGAAATAAAATCAGTGAGTCACGCATTGAATCAATGCTATATTGGTCTCTAATAAGTTTTTTTCTGATTTGATTGATCCATCTGTATCATGCTAGGGTAATGTGTTTAACACGTGAATCCTTACTAAAAATGCAGTTCTATAATGAGCCGTTGGCATGAATTGTCCTCGTGATAGAGCGGTAGTGGAGCGCGCTCGGAGCAAGTGAAAACCACAACGCTCTGACTTTTAAAAAATCCGCTCCGCACTCCATTCAAAATCATGCCGCTCCCACTCCAGTCCGCTCACATACTCTGGTCGAGTTCATAGCCGTGGAGATTGTCTTGGACGGGGTGCAGCAGGCAATCAGATGATCTTCTAGAAAATAACATGCAATGTGTCACAGAGCCAACAATGTTACATAGAATTTACAATAGGACAAATGGTTTATTACAAGGAAGCAAGCTAGAGCAGAGATGAAATGCAAAAAATAAAGAATATAAAAAATCCTAAGGTAATATATTGTGCAATAAATGCAAATTATTATCATGATAAACAATAATTCCCCCTTTGTTGTGGAGGGTTTTTTTCTCTTCCTCCTGAAATCACTTATTATCAATCTTTGTAAGTGACGTCATTAACAGTACGTTACAATGAATTATTTCAGGTTAAATAAATTAGCTTACTTCCCACCCACTGACAAATTACCAGCAAAACAAAACTATCAAAAACTGTTAACACAAAAATGTGGTTAAACCCAAACTTATGTAGAACAAGAGCTCAATTGTAACGTAAACTTAACTTAACGTTAAATTAGCTCTTCTGAAAACGGAGATGCTAACAGACTTTTTCCGAAGACACAAAACCATTTCTATAAAGTAAATATTCAACAGAAGTGTATCAATTACACGTAAGAAAGGTGTCCGGAACGTTTATATGTATTATTTGAGTGATTTTGGTAACTAAACTCACCTGAAAACAGAGAAAACAGTGAGAGACGCTAGTCTTGCTGTTTGTCAGTTGATGAGGTTTCCTCGTTTCCATGGTTTCCATCTGCTCGTGCGCTCCTTTCAATCAGATAGCTTTTGCGACTCAATGTTTACGCGCACGTACGCCCAAAAACGTCAAAAGACACGCAGCATTTAAATAAACATCTAGAATTATAACATTTAACAATTTAAATATCTTGTAAAAAAGGGGCCACAAAATCGATCCAAATAGCGGGGTTCGATTTGTGGTGAAGGTTTCAAGTGCGTTCCGTCTTTTCCAAGCAAAGTGTTTTTTTAATTAAATGCGACACATTTAATCTTATGTATTAACTCGTTTCATCTGACTCCACAAAATGAAAAAGTGTTTATCAATGATATCTGTGCATCATTTAATACGTTAATGCTTGAAGGTATAGCGGAGGATCTTTCCGAATTTTAGAGAAGACCCGCCCTCTCCATTTTAAAAAAAAAAATGCACATGCACAAACACAACACTCTTGCTCCCGAGAGGGAACGTCTATTACGCCTTGCACAATTATGTTGCAAATTCTAAACTAACTCAAAAATATTCATAAAAAAGACAACATCTCAAATGCCCTTCCGTGTTCTATTTACTTATTATACTGATCGATTGAGTGACCGAGGACTCAAGACATGATATGTGCAACCCTGTATCACACGAAATACGTTCTGAGGAAACTATTTTGCAAATCGCAATTACGTTACATAGCAACATATAATCAGTGCTATTACGTTGGTCCTTAACCTAATATCTCTCATTGTTAATACGTTATTTTTATACATAGTTGCATATGGAGAAGTAGCTTGTTGCATTTGTGTAATAATAAACACAAAAGGTTTTAGAATATTTCAGCGTGATACCATTTACCATTTTGGTCAAAAGGCTACTTTAGACAAATTGAGATGTTTACCGTGTCTATGCGGTGCATGACTCGTGCCAGGGCTAGCATTGTAGCTTGCATTAACTTTTACTAGTGATTTTAAATGGATTTCTCCAAATAGCGTGACAAACTTTACCTGTCTGGTAGAATCTTCGCGACTGCGGCATCAATGAGAAGCCCAACCTGTGCTTTTAGCGCACGCCAGCGTGTGATTCACCCAAAATCACTCTGGTCTTGTTTCTATATTCTGAGGCCTTTCTCTTCTTATCATACACTTCGTAAACATTTTTTCTCTTTCGACCCTCACCCATTTTCAAAGGAATGGCTGAAACCGTAACTCTGACATAATACACCTGAAAGTGAAAACTACATAGGGATGAGCACGTAGCCTACGACGGCCTTACGTAAACATATCACCAGAATGATTGACACTTAGGTGGACCAATAGTATAGACTACCCACCCGGAAAAAGAAAATCCTCCGCTATACCTTTGACTTTCTTATAACTCTAATGAAAATAAAGTCAAAGTCTGTTAGAATAGCCAAATATAACAATTTATTATGTCAGGTAAATGTATTATTACAGTTCCACAAGATAATCAGAGCAAACCATCAATTGTTTTAGGACAAAGATACTTTACCCAACATATTAACTACATGAGCTGAGTCTCAAAGACACAGCATCATGGGCTGATCTGATACAGAATAGCAGCCCTGAACTCTTGTGCATTTTCCTTAAATAGAGCTAGACCTGATCCAATCACCAAATTTACCTGATTTAATCACCAAACTACAATGGACTGAATCCCCCACCATGCTTACTATGGGAAGGAGAGTTTGCATTCAGACAAAAGGTAGAAGGTGAATAACTCAAAGACATACCCTTTTGTGTGCAAGATATTTCTATATTCTTAAACCTTATTACCTTTTCTTTTACTTCTTTGGAAATGAGACATTATTACCAGTCACCCTGAGACTTTTGAAATGATTCTAAACAGTCCTTAAAGATGATCACATTCACATTAAAAACACATATTCTTGTTCAAGCAAGGTCCTCTTGTCTTCAGAAGACACTGGTCACTAATTACATCAACCAGTTCCAGTTTTCCAGTCTTACAATACCAATCTTTCATTTGAAAGTCATGTGTCTAGTATCTGTAAAACTGCAATTCCATCTTAAAAATATATCTAAATTACGCCATATGCTCTCATTAAAAAATGCGGAACAATTCGTTAATGCGTTCATGACCTCAAGGCTAGATTATTGTAATGGTCTACTGGGTGGGTGCCCTGCACGTTTAATAAACAAACTACAGCTAGTTCAAAACGTTGCAGCTCGAGTTCTTACCAGAACCAGGAAGTATGACCATATTAGCCCGTATATTCTTCAGAAAACACTGGTCACTAATTACATCAACCAGGTCCATTTTTCCAGTCTTACAATCTTTAATTTTAAATAATGAATTTAAAACTCATTGTAGTTCTCATTCACTTGACAATTATGTTTTTTTTATACCATTTTGCTAATGTAAGCAATTTTCAAATTTCAATTGCAGTTTCGTTGCCAGTAAGTCATAAAATTACCAAGTAATTACAATTAGAGCACGTATCTGCGACGTTGGTTATCTTATAACCTTAGGAGGACGTACTGATGACTTTGTGAGTTGGTAATATGATGGTAATGAAATTACGAGCATACGACGTTGTAGTTACGTTGTCAATTGGTAAGTCATGAAGTGACCAAAAAGTACGAATATATTACGTAACTGTTACGTCGTGTGTTAGCTGGGAAATAGCTTTGTTTTAGTATTTGATTTAAGTTGATATTTACAATAAATATTGTATGGCTACAGTGTAAAGGGAATGCTGCTGGTTTAAAGCACCTTATTTGTTTTCAAGTTTTTGCACCCCTAGCCACTATGTTAATAAGCAACTGAAAAAAGCACAAATCTCAGGGCATGTCAAAACATCTCAAGGACCCTAAAAACACCTTAGACCCGAGGGTTATTCTTGTGGGCCTGGACTTCTTGTTCAGACACATGGCATCATGGAATCAAGTAGCAATGGATAAAAAATCAAAACCTGACTAAATCTGCTACAAATCTTATATTGGGACTTGTGTGATTCTTCCATCAGAGCAATGATCCAAAACAAACATAATCAACAACAATAAAAAGGGTAACTGAGCACAGAATTAAGGTTCTGCCATAACCATCCCAGTCCTCTGAACTGAACCCTATTGACAACTGAAGAGGAAAGTGTATCAACATGGACCCAGGAATGTGAAGGATCTGGGGGAGTGATCTCTGATCTCCAAACATTATAATCATTATTGAAGAATACTCTGTTAGAAGAGCTGTTATCATGACAAAAGGAGGTTGCAAAAAGTATTGAACAAAAGAGTAGAATTATTTGTTGGCCAATGTGAATTAAAGAAACATTTCATAGTGAGATTTCCCCCTCGTTTCAGTTGTTTTACTTCAATGAATGGATAGGTTTTTGTGACTTGTTATTTGCCAAGGGTGCCAATAATTCTGACGACTACTATATGTACTCAAGTAATACATGTGTCTTTGAAACGCAGTGTAAATATGAAGTTAAACCTGCCTCCTGATAGGTTTAATTCAGCTGTATTCAGCTCAAACTCTGCTACAGTAATATAAGCAGCATGTATGTGTGTGGGTTGTGAGAGATTAAAATGCTTTGTGGTGCTCCCTTAAAATGGAAATATCTATATAAATCTAAATATATCTAAAAACAAATAATTATAAATCTTTTGCACAAAAGCAACAAGAACTAAAACAAAATAAAAACTATTTACAGGCAGAGTTTCTAATTATAAAATGTTTTTTACAGCATTGTGCAAGCCAATCACAGTTTATTTCTTGAACGCAATGGCCAATCAGATGCATTATAAAAAGATTCATTGTGTGATTCAAGGCACCTAACCCCCAATCGCTCCCCAAGCCCTGCAGAAAAAAATGGCTGGGTGTATTCACTGTGTGTGTGTGTGCATTGGATTGTTGAAATGCAGAGTACAAATTCCGAGTATGGGACATCATTATTTTTTTGTGCCTTTTTTAGGTTTCTGCGGATGTTCTTAGAGTGTTGTCAGCTGCCGACTCTGAGGCTGTGGTGCTGTTTTGTTGTGGGGCTGTCAGGTTCCTGGACTCATTGCTCGCTTCCCCACAACAGCCTATAGAAGATGTTTTGGCAGAGGAAGAAATTATCAGGTCAGAGATTGCAAACTATTCACTATATCTTTTTTCAGTATGGCCGAAAGGATTTGTGGGGCCGATTACTGGAAGCTGAATCACCCGATACCGATCACCCTAACAGGGTGTATTTGTAGCCTTCTATTTATCATGTAGCATTATTTATTACAGTATATTTAACAACAATGTACATTAAGTATTACAATTAAGAGAAGACAACACATCATGAATTCACAACTGTGTATTTTTTTGCAAGCAACATGATGCAACCAGCATATTGACAGCCTGTGCTTGGTTATTAGGAACAGTTAGGGCTTGACAAATATAACTTTCCTGTAGAATATAAAATAAAAAAGATAAAATACAGAACATCTGAGCCTTTAAATTTAGCTTTAGACTACTTAACTAAAAACTGCAACAAAAAAGACTATAGCCAAAATATTTTTGAGTCAGTCAGCCATCAGTTTTTCTAATAAACTTAAAGGACCACTGGTAACAAAGTGCACAGCAACAAAAAATACAAATAACTAAGAACTTCTATATCTGTATCTATGTATAACTCCTTGCTCAGTCAGATTTGGGCATTTAGAGAGGGAGAGTGAGGTAGAGAAAAGAGAAGAGGGAAAGAGGTTATTAGACTGTGATCTCTTCCAAAACTAACTAACTTAAGCATTAATGGCAGATTTTTCTTTATAAATATAAGCATCTCATCATCATTTTTGGCTGACAACTTATTCCTTTTTTCATCTATAATATTCCCTGCTCTGCTAAAAAGCCACTCGGTATGAACACTTGTGCACGGTGAACAGAGGTAGTTTCGTCCTGCTTGTGCGAGAGCCGGAAAGCAGCTTTTATTGTTCTGCCAATAAACAAGTGGCTGTCTACTTTGTGTTATAACTGGCTCTGACAGGTAGAGATTGATTTGAAATGATACTGAGCTGTTGTCACTGCCACCACATTCCTGATCTCCACCCAACAACTCAGTATACATTGCATGCAAGGAGCCAGTTCGTGGTACTTTCTCTGGGGGTCCGGCTCCAGACCCGCTTGCAGCTAAACTCTCCTCTCTCTCCTGCTGTTCCAGTCCAGTGGCCAGACATCAGAAAGCAGCCCACGTATCTGGGGCTTGACTGCGTCAGAGAAATACCTGTCTTTGTACCTTTTATTAACAAGAAAACAAAACATTCATTAATTTATTTGAACTGTATATTAATTTGTCAAGTCAGAATCAGAAATACTTTAATAATTGGGTTACAGTTGCTCCATGTTAGAAAAGAAATAAGTAACAGCAAAGAAATAAGAAAAATGGAATCTTTATTAAGAAATGTTCTATTTAATTTAGAAGGTTATGATTAGTCAGCCTAGCATACTCCATAAAGTTTTTTTTTTTACTCTTTAGACTTAACTCTTCTAAATGCTTATGTTTACAGAAAATGTAACGTAACTTGAAGGAAATACCAGCCTACACAAGACACAATTACACTATTTATTTCAGTAATAGCTCCTTATTAATCATGTAGTCCAAAGATACCTTCTAAGGAGCCTACTAGAATAGTCAAATATACGGTGGGGCCAAAAAGTATTTAGTCAGCCACTGATTGTGCAAGTTCTCCTACTTAGAATAATGAGAGAGGTCTGTAATTTTCATCATAGGTACACTTCAACTATGAGAGACAAAATGAGAAAAAAATCCAGGAAATCACATTGTAGGAATTTATTTGTAAATTATGGTGGAAAATAAGTATTTGGTCACCCACAAACAGCAAGATTTCTGGCTCTCACAGACCTGTAACTTCTTTAAGAAGCTATTCTGTCCTCCACTCGTTACCTGTATTGGCACCTGTTTGAACCCGGTATCTGTATAAAAGACACCTGTCCACAGCCTCAAACATTCACACTCCAAACTCAACCATGGCCAAGACCAAAGAGCTGTCGAAGGACACCAGGAAGAAAATTGTAGACCTGCACCAGGGTGGGAAGAGTGAATCTACAATAGGCAAGCAGCTTGGTGTGAAAAAATCAACTGTGGGAGCAGTTGTAAAAAAATGGAAGACATACAAGACCACTGATAATCTCCCTCGATCTGGGGGTCCACGCAAGATCTCATCCCGTGGGGTCAAAATGATCATGAGAACGTTGAGCAAAAATCCCAGAACTAGACGGAGAGACCTAATGAATGACCTGCAGAGAGCTAGGACCAAAGTAACAAAGGCTACCATAAGTAACACACTACATGAGAGGGACTCAAATCCTGCAGTGCCAGGCATGTCCCCCTGCTTAAGCCAGTACATGTCCAGGCCTGTCTGAAGTTTGCCAGAAAGCATATGGATGATCCAGAAGAGGATTGAGAGAATATCATGTGGTCAGATGAAACCAAAATAGGACTTTTTGGTAAAAACTCAACTCGTCGTGTTTGGAGGAAGAAGAATGCAGAGTTGCATTCCAAGAACACCAAACCTACTGTGAAGCATGGGGGTGGAAACATCATGCTTTGGGGCTGGTTTTTCTGCAAAGGGGACAGGAAAACTGATCTGTGTTGAGGGAAGAATGAACGGGGCCATGTATCGTGAGTTTTTAAGCCAAATCCTCCTTCCATCAGTGAGAGCCTTGAAGATGAAACTTGACTGGATCTTCCAGCATGACAATGATCCCAAACACAACGCCCGGGCTACGAAGGAGTGGCTCCGTAAAAAGCATTTCAAGGTCCTGGAGTGGCCTAGCCAGTCTCCAGACCTCAACCCCATAAAAAATTTGTGGAGGGTGTTGAAAGTCCGTGTTGCCCAGCGACAGCCCCAAAACATCATTGCTCTAGAGGAGATCTACATGGAGGAGTGGGCCAAAATACCAGCTACAGTGTGTGCAAATCTGGTGAAGACTTACAGGAAATGTTTGACCTTTGTCATTCAAGGTTATGTTAAAGTATTGAGTTGATCTTTTGTTATTGACCAAATACTTATTTTCTACCATAATTTACAAATACATTCTTACAATGTGATTTCCTGGATTTAATTTTTATTTTTTTCATTTTGTCTCTCATAGTTAAAGTGTACTTACGATGAAAATTAGAGACTTCTCATCATTCTAAGTAGGGATCGACCGATATGGATTTTTTAGTGCCGATACCGATACCGATTTTTTTCCCCATCAGCCTTAGCCGATGACCGATACGGGCTGCCGATTTTCTTGAGCCGATATTTGGAGCCGATACATTTTGCTCCCTCAATTTACATCTTAAAAATAACATGATGTTAACAAATGTTACAGGTCTCAATTTAATAAAAGTAACATTTAACTAACTTCAAAAATTAATATTTAACAAATAGTAAAAACATGAAGTAGAACAAAAGAAATTCAGTGCTGAAAATGAATATTTAAGCATAAATTAAATAATTACACTATTGCACACAGTAGCAACCAGCATAATAAAGTGCACAGTGCACACTGTACTTCATTTTAAAAGAAACGAACTATGTACTGCATGGTTTCAATTTTCCTACATAAAATAAAATGAGCATGTCTAGTCTCTAATATTACTGCGATTGCGAGGGAGACAAACTCCACACGCCCCAAACCTCAGCCAGGTGAGCGCTGAATAAATCTCCCACAAAAAGCACAGAATAACGTTGGCATTCCTTAATCCTATGACCAGAGTTCGTTACAGCACCCGTATGCATACTAGGGCTGTCAAAATTGCTCAAATGGCGTTTGCATATTCCCTCTAAAAAACATATTCGAACATCCCGTTGCGCGTTTTGTTGTTGACGCGCATTACATCAATAACAGGACACATTAATAAAAAGAGACATAACTACTAGTATTAGATGGTTTATTTGAGTTTAAACATATTTGACAACGTATTAAAAAGCAAGTAAATCAACTAATGGCCAAGACCGCAGAGCTCACTCTGTCTCGCCCTGGACTCGCTCAGGCACTCTCTCTCCCTCTCGCCCTCACGGTCTCTGCGCGTCGGTTAATGAACAACAAACAAATGTTGAGTGCTAAACAAGAGTTTTGTGCAAGCAATTTAAGGTTGCGAGTCGCGACTCTTGTCCCAAATATAGCAGGCTTCAGTTCATTCAGTGACTTGAAGTTTCACAGTATATATAACCGACAGTGAGCGCTCCGAGCGAGCTGTGCAGCTGTGGTAACTATTAGTCTGCAACCGCGGGCGTGTTTTTCCACATGCAAATATTAATTTTCACCTTCAAAATTAATAGATATTCGAATGTAGAATATTCATAGACAGTCCTAATGCATACTGAACGGATAACCTACACCTTAAATATTTGCAGCTTCTTAATACAATGGCAAGCAGTTAAGTTTTATAGACGAGGCATTCGCGTTTTCCATTTGGACCCACAAACTTGCTTAGTTGCAAGCACATAACAGTTATAGGGCGACGTGTTTCCATTTTCAAAGTGTTTGACAATATTTCAGGAGTCAAACATTTAAAAGATCCTTTGAAAGTTTAAGTTACCATTCTCGTGAAGAGCAGGTTGCACTCTGCTAGTGGAGGAGGGCGGGGCACGTGAACTGCAGCATCTCCAGCAGCACGGAGCTGCCCGTGGCCGCCAGTCTATAAATAACGGCGGGGAAAAAAAAACTATCGGCGAACGCGCAGCGGTGTATCGGCCGATTCCGATACACGTAAAAACCTCAAATATCGGCCCGATATATCGGCCGGCCGATATATCGGTCGATCACTAATTCTAAGTAGGAGAACTTGCACAATCAGTGGCTGACTAAATCATTTTTGCCCCCACTGTGTGTGTGTGTGTGTGTGTGTGCGCGCATATATATCGTTAAACACAGCAGGAGAGAACGCAATGTTAGCCAGCTAAAGCCTAGTTCACACTACATGATTTTAAAACGTCGGGCTGAACTGTGCGGTTCACACTACATCACTTGCTCTCAGTGAAATCAGGAGTGTTCAAGTTTTTAGCTGTTCACACCACACAACACAACGTGATTGATCCACAACAGGAGGTAACTCACTACACGAGTTGACAACGCACTACATAGAGATACAACCACGATTGGATGATAAGAGCAAATCATTTGTGACTCAATGAGAGCTGTTTCATTACTATGCTACGGTCTAAATCCTGAAAATCAAATAAATAACGAGTTGACAACAACTCTGTCACTCAACGATTTTATCTTGTCTACAAACCACGTTTTGTCACGATAAAACACGCAGTAAATAAATAAATATTGCGCCAATTATACCCAGCGAAGAAGAGAACACAACACGTGAATATGGACGTCAGACAGAAACTAGTGCTGCACACTGTTTGCGCTACGATCTTCTCTGAGGGAAAAAAAAAAAAAGAGAAGATTTACCTGGTGTCCTCAACCCATGCGTTGCTATGATTGGCTGTACCCATGACATCACTGAGTTTGAGTCGCGTGATGGCTCTGGATATCTAGCAGGCTAGATATTTTTCTGGGCTCGGCGACGAGTCTGTGAGGCATCTGCGAGCGTTTTCGCTGCGTTGTTGGCTCTTTCATACTAACAGATTGGCAAGCGTTCATCGTCCGCTAATCCCCCGCGATTTGCACGCGATAACACCCTGTCCTGTCGGCATAAATCGGGCTTAAAATCCTGTAGTGTGAACTTGGCATTACTAAAGCTCCGGCGGAAAATTATTAGCTAACGCTACGGAGGCCATAATATTTTTGACTCATGGCTGAAGTTAAGTTTCTCCAGCTCTCCACAGTTAAAAAAAAATGCATCTCAAAATGCATCAGATTGATGCTTTAAAATATGGAATATTTACAATTTTCTTACGGGGGAGCATGCCCCTTAAATTTAAAGAGATTCACAAAAGTATATCAAAGTCACAAATAAATAAAGATCCAGAAATAAATGTAAAGAGTTTCACAAAAAAAAAAAAAAATAAAACTCACAAATAAAATGAGATTTGCAAATAAAAATATATATTTACAAATGTTTTTTTATGCCACAAACACAACTCTGCCTGGCATTTATTTGTGTACCGCTTTTTGTGCATTTGTAAATCCCCTCACGCATTTGTGAATCGGTTCCTGTGCATTTGTAAATCCCCTCACGCATTTGTGGATTTTGAAACAAATAAGTGCACTCCACCCACCCTTTCCTCAAGCCAATCAGATAATGGACACATTGAGCTGACCAGTCATAGCATGTTCTCGCTACAACCAATTAGGCTTTACTCTTGGGGGCGGAAACTGAATCTGATTCATTTTGAAGATATGCACCCTTGAAATGGAGCTGTAAACTATGGGCGCTTCATTCAAATTGAGCTGTTTGTGTGGTTAACACCCTGTTTTCAAAAGGTTGTTGGAGTTTAAGGCTTTTTTATATTTCCATCAGGATAAATTCAGGATTACACGCAAATTATGATCACCATCCCGGGCATAACAACCTCTACACCTGAATCAAGCGGCGCGACAGCTCGTTAGAAGCAAATATCCCAGTATCTTCTTGGCTGCCTTGGCAGTTTCGATAATGTAATACTAACATGTTTGTAATGTTAACACATTTTGCCCATGACGTTTTCTTACCTGCAGATATATGACGCGTCTATAATCTTCCTTCTTGACTAATGCTGGCTACATGCATAATTCATAATTCGTGATAATGTAGTCTATTGCAGTGTTTCCCAAACTTTTTTTCTGGTGACCCACATTTTAAAGTCGATAAATCCTTGTGACCCAAAAAACATTAGGCCCATATAGTTCATATATCACGAAGAGTATTTATGCATTAACAAAATATGTATGACCATTTTTTAAGGTCATTTTTTAAGCTTCCAGTTAACTATTTAAAAGAGATACAGATATTTGACAAAGCACTTTTTTTGTTTAACCTGTTGTTGACAATATGCAGAGGTGAAATGAGAAAGGAAAAGTTGACAGGGCATCTCATTGTTTTCATATTCTCATAGTTACAGTGTACATAATTTACTATAATAATTATTATAGGCTTAAATTAAAATATTCTGACACTGAGACTTTGTAACCATGCATGGCTCACTACCACTGCATAAAAATGCCTAAACAGGCACAAAAAAAAAAAAAACTACACACACGATTAAATACATATTCCTCTACCCCCCTAATAAATCTAAGGCAATATAAATGACTAACATAGCATTCAATATAAATATTCCACATTTATGCCCAAACCATGGTAAATTATTACATTCAGGCTATTACATGGTAAATGTTTGTAAGGGGGGTGATTAGGGCATTTAGTCTTCTAACTGTATTCATGTTTCTTCTATTTTTCTCATCAGTAGTGTTGGGAATGTTAAGACTGTTTCATCCGATTTAATACTAGTTAAAATCATTGAGTGATGTGTGGTTTGTAAGAGAGAGGAGTACGTGTCCGACGCTTCTTAAAGGATGTCGCGCAACGTTGTTTAATAATAGTGTCCGGGACCGGGAGTAAACGCAACTCCTTTAAGCTTTGCGTTCCGTTATCCACTGGGCCGTGCTGCCTAGTTCAAAGTAAACTAGTGAAACGACTGAAACCAGCGCTATTTTGTTCTCTATTTGTTGTTACTTACCGAGAAACCGCTTCAGGTGAACAAATCCGAATCGTTTCAGACCGTTATGCACGCGCGTTTGGCCAATGGCCAATTCATGGAAAGGAAATAATCAAACCAACGAATGATTATTATCGCTGGTTCAGTCGACAGAAATACGGGACACACATAAAAACTGCTGAAATATTCGGACTGTAAACTTTTCTCTCAGGTCAGTCGGAGTGCTCATGGTACACACACAGTGCGTGCGTATAGTCATCCAGCTGCACGCGCCACTGCGTCCACGTGCATATCTAACCAAATTTAGCCGCGCGGCACCACCAGAAAATAGGAGGAGAGGGAGGTTGGGGTGCCCTCGGCCGTATGGAGATGATTGGCGGGCTGCACTTGGCCCGCGGGCCGCCAATTGAATAGCCCATATCTAGAGAGTAGCCTACAACACACTGAAAAATAGTGCTCGACTTGGCGACCCAGACAAAATCTCCCGCGACCCACGTGTGGGTCGGGACCCCGACTTTGGGAATGACTGGTCTATTGGACGCGGCGCAGCGTGACACGATGATTCACTGATAGTAAACGGATGCCCGTTCTTCTGAAGCAGCGGCTACACAGAGGACACATCATTTGCACCTTTGCTTTGTCCAGTGTAGACAGACTCCAAGGGGTAGACACAATGTAAAAAAATGACAAAATGGATTTTCTTTTAAAGTACAGTCATGGTGACAAATAGCTTGCTATTAGGGGTGTATCGATATTCGAACAGAACTGAAAAACCGCGATACAGACCTCAAGATTCGAATCCCGATACTCTCATTGCGTGCCGAACATGCCCCGCCCCCTGTTACCCCGGTCCCGCCCAGCCCGGCTCATTGGACCTCAGGTCTTATGTGTACAGTACACAACGAATTCAGTTTTGTAGCCTAATCACCATTAACACCAAATAACAAGCTCTGTGTTTTGTTACTTTCGATGATAAGCAAGGTGTAATCTTTCAAATTCTGTCTATTTGATCACGAAATTCAAACAATAAATGGCGTTTTGGTGCTCTTTGATGTGGCGTGACCGATTGCTGTAGGCCTATCAGGGTCCTTATTTCAAGCAGCAGCGCGGCATGCGAGTAAACGCAATCATCTTTTCCTCAGTTACAGAATGGACACAAGGCTCGAAATTGCGACCATTTTGGTCGCATATGCTCCTGAATTTTAACCTGTGCGACCTAAAAATATATTTGGGAGCATTAGTGCGAGTGCAAATAATGGTTGTGGTGCGACCTGTTTTCATTTCTCTACAAAAAGTTAGCAAATTACTGTGTACCTTATGCTGATACGCGGTGGCCAGACCATCATTTTATCCAACGTTACATAACCAATCATACTTCATCCATACGTTCTTAACTTTAAAGCAGATTTTAGATTGGTTAATATCAGCTGTCAATCACTCCCTTTCGCGGCGCTCTGTTGTCACATGTGCCAATATCATCGGGGTCATAGCAGATAGATACTATCCGCAAGAACACCGCCGTTTAAGGGGATGTTTACAGCTGGCCACTTCATGCGTTTTCTCAGATCGGATAGCTATCCGATCGTGAAAAGACCAGGTGTAAATCCCCCGAAACGCATTCGAGACGGATTTGAATCCGATCGCTCAAACCACTTCAGGAGGTGGTCTGGGCCGCATTCCAGATGAAACTGGACAAGTGTAAATGCATCTGGTTCTTGAAACCACATATGTAAATGTTACTACTCCCAAAAATGCTAAAAAATAAACATGTGAGCGTGTTACAGGCTGTATGTCATGCTATTTTAGTCAGATATGACGATGCTACTGCGTCACTTCAGATGAGCAGCTAAACGCCTATCAAGCCAACGCGCCGCAATCTATCGCAAATCAAAGTGAAAGTAAGTCGCAGACGATTAACAACACTACCATCTTCATTAAAAGTAAATAAACGGAAAGATCTTACCAGTTCTGTTGCCGCTCTCTCTTATCACCGTCTTTGCTGATTTTGAAATTAGCCGATGAGCAATAAAATGCAGCTCATATCTGTTGCTTTCGGTGGCGTGCACTTCATTAAATCCGCATATAGCGCGGGAATTGAAGATCGGATTTATATCCGTTTTACAAAACCACATTTATGCGACCAGGTGTAAATGGAATCGTTTTGATAAATCAGATAGCTATCCAAACTGAAAGAACACATGAAGTGGCCAGGTGTAAACAGATCATTATCGATGGAGATACCGACCTGTCTGTCAAGAAGTGTGTGATCGTGTATGTCCGCGTCCTGCTTGATGGACAGCCCACGAACATCCTCGTCGGACACGTTGAGGTGGAGCATGCCAATGCTGATAGTGAGGATGTTTTTTGTTTTTATTTATTTTGTTTTCTTAATACATAGCTTATTTAGTATTATATAGCAATATATGAGTAATATACTTTGCTTGTTTCGTTAATGGATGAATCAGCGTTTTTTTAACAAATCTCTTGAACGAATGATTCAATAATAAATACATTTAAGTCACTTGTCGCAACCTAGTGGAGTAACAATGTGATCGATACAAATGTTATTTGAAGCTGCATGTTACTTTCAAAAGGTCTCTATTTTGATCGCTTCTGTAGACGTCAGTGTTTATATCCAAACCATAATCTTTAATTCTAGTTCCGATTCAAGTTCTTCTGTGATAAGAATATTTGTAACACAGAAATAACAATACTGCGTAGTTGTATATACTCTCTGGGTCAGCAGGAGCACCATAATGTTCCACTGTGATTTATTATAGACATGTTTAATAGACAAAAAAGTTGTAATTTAGGAATGAAAATCAGACATTAGATCTTCATTACATCCTAACACAGTAGAAGATCTAATCCAAATCAGCGTTGAGGGTCCTCCTTTGGAGGCGTTCGATGCCTCAGTGAAGAGATGGATGGAGGAGGGACAGAGAGCCTGGAGACCAAATTTCAAATCCTGGCCACAGGATGTGTAAAGCCCCAGTGATTGTTGGTGTTGATAGGTGTTGTTTTTAATTGAAAGAAATCTGTTTATATATAATTTGTAGTTGTGGTGCTCCTTAATTTTTGGTGGATGCTCCTTAATTTTTGGTGGGTGCTCCTTAATTTTTGCTGGTGCTCCTAACTTTTTGAAGTTAAAAAAAGTTAATTTCGAGCCCTGGGACACCTGAAGGTACAGTAGGTGGACAACCAGAATGACACTTACCGCCGCGACAAAAATAAACCAGCCGTATTTCAAAGTCGTTCGCTAAATGACCACCAGGCGGCGCAAAGGGACATTTAGTAAAAGCAAAACGTAATTATGTAAAAGTAGCCTACATTTTAAAAAGAATATAGCAAACTTTTATAGCAGAACATTTTATGAATCAAAAGTTTAAATAGGCCTGTCTCGCAGTCAGTGAAAATAAATTGGTTGCAATCAAATACGCTATTGAGTAGTGCTGGGCAAAAGAAACGGTTTTTCGATTAATCTTTTTTTTTTTTTTTTTTTTTTTTTAAATGTGGTCGGTTCAAAATTGATTCTCAACGGCCACGGATCTTTTTTTTTTTCCATATTCAAGGCTCGCGGTGCTGCGTCTTCTCTTCCTGCACAAGGCAAGCGTCAAGCGCTGCAGGTGTCGATACACACTCATGGTCAGGAGTCGGGACATGAGGAATATTCACTTGCACAATCGGGCCTGCATTGCATCGTAACTAACCTTTATCATTTTCACGTCTTTTTAAGTTTTACCAGTTTAAACATTCAACCAATGTTAAACAATCCCATGCTTGCGCACTCTCAGAGATGTTTTTCACTGCGTGCACACACAGTAAAGCCTAAATCCGCCTCACAAACTGCTCGCCAGTAACAGAAGTTCCTTTTCGTGGATTATATTGCTTTAACAGTTAAAAACACACAAAAAGATGTCAACTCTGGTCTTGGTGAGTAACCTCGTAAAGACAGTCGGTTATGTCTGTCGGTTAGACAGAGAATAAGCATAAAACGCGTGTGACAGACAGTAAAATGAAACGGTAATGGATTTGTGCACTAGTTCTTAAAGTGAACGCAGCCATTTGTGTCTGTCATTAATTTTGTTGTCATAACAACATAGTATATGGTATACTATATTGTTATGACAACAAAATTAATTGTAACAAATCAGAATTAATATTATTTTTAAAGTAGGCCTTTTACATTTTATAATACATATTTCAAAGATAAGGATTCATTATTTTGATATGTGCATGCCATTAGCTTGCATTGGATAACAGTTGATTAGTTTATTTTTGACAAAACATACTATATATTTAACATATGTGCAGAAACTGTCTAATTAAAGCTTATTTGATGTCTATATTATAGTAAACTTTATAATCTATTTCGTCTGTAACAATAGGCTTTGCACTTTTTAGTTTTACAGATCAGTATAGAACAAATCTCAGTAGTCTATATAGTCTTACTAATGTAGGAGCGAAAGTGAATGAACGCCCAGTGCTCGCGCGTCTGTCTGTGCGCGTATTTACTATTTAAACAGTCTTTGTCTAGTTTACAGACACTATTCAATAATGCGATTCGAACAAAGCTCTTAAGAATAAATGACTTACCGTATTTTCCGCACCATAAGGCGCACTTAAAAGCCTTCTATTTTCTCAAAAAACGACAGTGCGCCTTATAATCCGGAGTGCCTTATATATGGATCAATTGGTTAAAGGGGGGGTTGACTGCTTTTTTTCTTTGCATGATTGTGTTTATGGGGTGCAATATAACATGTATTTGTGGTTTTTCTTTTTTTTTAAAGTCTTTTTTAATAAACTTCAGCTTTATTGTCAGCCGCGCTCTCCTCTGTCCCCTGAACGAGCGGTTGACTTCCTGATTCTATGAAAACACTCCCTCAGAAACACGTAGTGGGCTCAGATTGGTTGGTTTGGCCCGGTGTGTTGTGATTGGCTAAACTGTCGCTCACGTTGTCCAGAAGGTTTAACGCCCATTACCTTTACGGGCGGAACGTGAGCTCCGGTCCAGAATGTAAATATGTGTCGAACTGCAGTATCAGTATGACCCAGAATCAGACAGAGAAACCCGCGATGAAGACAGTCAAACAGAACCTCACCACACACGGCACTTAATAAACGTTTCTGAATGATAATTTGCTACATTTTTTAACTTTTTGCACGTTTGTTTTACACAATAACATCTGACTGGCAACAATAGCAACTGACTGGCTACTAATGTCATACTCAAACAGCGTTGGCATGTTTACGTTCTTGATCAAATCGAAAATAACGTCATAAAGCATATGAAGAGTTCAGATGCAAAAGCCTCTAAATGCCATTTGAAATTTTCTTCTTTAATGATGATTTTCATCAAACTTGTATATTTAAGTTCAGTAATTTCACTTAAATAACAATTAATAGGTAATTATCATTGCCATTTAAGTGAAATCACTGAACTTAAATATACAAGCTTGATAAAAATGATCATTCTAGAAGAAAATTTCAAATGGCACTTAGAGGCTTTTGCATCTGAACTCTTCATATATATATATATTAGGGGTGTAACGGTACACAAAAATCACGGTTCGGTACGTACCTCGGTTTTAAAGTCACGGTTCGGTACGTTTTCGATACAGCAAAAAGAAAGAAATGCCAGAGAAATTTCCTATTTGTTTAAAGAAAAAATATTTTTAAATAAGTGTGAGTTCCTAGATCTTGAAACTTTCAGGTTTATAAATGGGGGTCATCTTTGAAGGATGAACAAATAATGTTTTGGTCATCACATTAAAAATAACTTTTAAATATATATTTATTTATATAATATTTGAATTTTGAAATGCTGGAAAAAGATGTGTGAAGTACAAAGCATTTCATCATTCCAGCCAAACTGGTTCCAGTTTGTGTTACTATATTAAATCCATGGTGAATGTTGCTGGTCTGTGGACGTAAAGTACTTTATTCACGGCACAATGTTTCTCCTGGTTTCCATGACAGCGCTGTTTGATCTAATAGAGATCTACGGTTATTAACGGAGAAATGTGAATGCTTCTCACTGACTAGATCTCGCAGCGATGTTATTACCTCAGTGGCGAATTCAAATGTTTTCTTTACCGGATCTCTTAGCGCTGTGAAGTAACAGTATTGCTTGATCGAGATCGGCTCGCGCTGCACAGATGTTGCTGGTCCGAACTGATAAACGATCCGTGAAGCACATAACGAGGAGCGCAGTTTCGTTCATTACGCTTGCCATTTGATGTTGTGCAACGTTGTGTTGGCCGCGTCAGCACGAATTTTGTCGGCAGGAAAAATGATCCAAGCAATCGTTCGGTTTGTATGCGTACCGAACCGGAAGCCTCGAACCGAAACGGTTCAATACGAATACATGTACCGTTACACCCCTAATATATATACATGAAAAATACGTTTAAAACATTAGTACTTATAGAAAATTAAGATCCATAATGTTTGTACGAGTTTGTCGTGGACACAAAATAGCATAGGCTAACTAGTAGTGGCTATAAAGCCAGCGCTGGCATTTGAAAAAATAAAATAAAACACAAGGCTAACGTTACGTCTGGAATTATACATGCAAATACATTTAAAATAATGAAGTCTTAGCCTACTTACAGGTTGTGGCCCAACACTGCTGCCTCTTGTTTTAAAGTCGGAATTGCTTCATGTTTCTGGTTGAATCTGGAGTTGAACTCGTGGAGATTCTGGAAGCTGTCTTCTGTAAAATGCGCAGCACAGAGAGCTAGATTGCTAAACAGAGAAGACCTGACAGCTGCGTGAACAACACACTCGACGAGTCGACGTGCCTCAGAAATATACGCATGCCATTTTCTGCATATTCTGAGGGAGGGGTTGATGCAAATGTGCGGGTTAGTGACGTACCATAACCCAGCTGTAGTCCCAATCGAGTCGTTTTTGTAGGCAATTATACTTCCTGATTTTTAAAAGACGATATCTCTGCTTACATTGAACTTTCAGCGCTGCAACTTTGCAGATACTGTTCATGAACCAACAGCAACATTACACACTATTTAAAATGAAAAAAGTGAAATCGCAGTCAACCCCCCTTTAATAACGCTCCGTGTTATTAAATTCACACGCAAACTCGTGCTCATGTCCATCTTATGCTCGCTCTGTCACACGGCCAGTTCAACCTCGTATAAATCACTGTCCCCGGCGCTGCTCGCGCATCACAGAATGTTCATAAAGCGCTCACCGTTCAGCGCTTAACCCAGTTTGCTTCACGCTCCACTCAAATCGCCCCCGCTCGCTCCAAAAAACGAAAGAAAAAAAATCTGCATTATTTTTATTTCACTTTTTGGTTTTGGCCTTACCTTACAAAGAACTAAATTATCGTGATTATCAATATTAACATGGTTTTGTTAAAACGAGATGAAAGTTCAAAAACAATTTATGCTCACACTGAAAACATTATATTTAATAAATCTACAAACAACAAATAAAAAAAGCAGCTCTATGCACTTTTTAAAGCAAGATTCTATTCTGTGGCATTTCCTTCCTTATAATGACCATCGTCAATAGCAACACATTACCAGCACATCCATGTATCACGCGTGCTCTAATTTCATTCAAATACAACTAGGGCTGTCGCGGTAACCGCAATATTGTAGTACCGCGCTTCTGACAAGTCAACCGCAGAGGATAGCACGTAACCGCAGCAACCGCGATATTCACGTTTTTTTTTTTATAAGGCTATACCCTTCTTGTTTTGAACTTAATGCATGTGTATTGAATGTTAAACAAGTTCATAACGATAACAAGACTGTTTATCATGGTGATGTGTAGCCTACAGGCTTCACACAGACAGTGAATGAGAGAGATCGGCAGAGCGCGTCACGCGCTGCGCGTGCAATTACCTGCGTCTGTCTTTGAAGTCGTGAAAAGCTTGTCGTGTCAAAGGGAAGCGAAAAATTTGTCGCATCATCATTTTAATGTTGTTCTCTTGTTCTGTTGTTCTCAATGTTCTCTTCACGGGTATTTTCCCATAAATGCGCGTCAGCAGCAGCTCTGGTCAGCATCCCACAACACAAGGAAGCCGAAATAAAATCAGTGAGTCACGCATTGAATCAATGGGTCTCTAATAAGTGAAGCATCAGCTTCAGCATTGCCTATGCGACGCATTGCTGCTCAGCTGAGCCTTGAAAAGTTGAATCTCAAAGTTAAAAATAAATAACATCTTGTTGAATCAGCTTTTTTAAACGTGTTCGTTGAATGAACGGTTCAATGACTCGCTCAAAGTCCGTTGTCATAACAATATGCGCGCTGAGTGAAAGTCTTTCAATGCGCATATACTGTAGACGCTGTTTAGTTTCGGTTACATTGGTTACTGAAAATGTCCTCGTTTTTGTCCACATCGTAAACATTATTTATATAGCAACAAAAACATAAAAATTAAATAAATAAATAAATAAATGGCGGTAATACCGCATATCACGCTATTGAGCCACTCAACATTACCGCAAGGGAAATTCCATAACCGCGACAGCCCTAAATACAACTTGCCGTCTTGATTGTATTGAAAATGAAATCCGAGATGATTTATTATTTACAGTTTGATTATATTGTTGTGATCATCTTGTCTGGACAAGTTTTGTACGCTGTACAAAATGGATTTAACAGGTAACGGTAACGTTAAGATTTAAAACATTAATCTCAATTCAATATGTCCCTGTAACTTAATTATGTGCTAAAAAATAGATATAATAAGTGTACAATAAATATATAAAGTTGCATTATTATCTCTTAAATGTCACTCTTAATTAGGGCTGAACGATTTTGGGAAATAATCTAATTGCTATTTTAACCAATATTGCGATTTAATATGCGATTTAAAAAAAAAGTTCTTTACCTTCTGTATTAGTCGACAAAGACAAGTACTAAATCATTGTACAGTAGGGATGGGAATCTTTAGGTAGCTCATGATCCGATCTACTTTTTTTCTTATTAATTAATCTTAATAACACTTAAAATATGTATTTAATTACATATGTAAACATTCTTTTAAAAAATAAATATATATATAAAAAAACATTTAATTAAACCAATTACATGTTAAGAATTTTAAATAGGCTATATAAAATAATATAGCTTCAAAATATAAAAGCTAATAAATAAAGAGAAACAAAAAAAGCATTACAAGCAATAAACAGTGGTCTCAGTATTTAAAAGTAGGCTGTCTGAATGTTTTTCATTCAAGAGCTGGAGTGATTTCCCCCTCAGTAGATACGATAAGCTGTGTTCATACTAATGCACATATCTCTTTTGAAATTGTAAATGTGGTTTGTCCTGTTGGTTTAAGATATAACTGACCGTGTTTACTTTAATTTCGCGTCATAAAAGCATTTTGACATGCAAGTAGATTTAACCAATGAGTCGCTCACGGCCGCATGCACGAGCGCTCTTCACAAAGCACGCGTTAGTATTTTAAAATGAAAGCATCCTTCTAAGTGATTTTCATAGTTTTATTATATAAGCCAACTGCATTCCAATAGACATAAATAATGCCTCTGTGACTGCAAGAGTAACGTTATAACATCAAGCAAAGCGGCAAAACCTGTTCCCGGGAATGTCCTTGTAATTCGGTTCAATCCCGAACTTTATGAAATAACGTTAATATGTTTCGGAACTCGGAAGGTTCAGGCGGTGTCGTGTGTGTGTGTGTGTGTGTGTGAGAGAGAAAGAGAGAGAATAGAAGCAAGCAGAACACGGTTCGTTTCTAAAGCACGTGCAGTGTCATCACGCATCTGTGTTTAAAAACTAAGCTCAGACTCGATTCTGAAATTCTCTCAATCGATCCAGGATTGTTGGGGAGAGAATAAAAAACACAATATCACATACATTAAAAATAAACTGTTATTTTCTGAACGCCGGACTGCGTAGCGTGGCAAGTTGATGCTTGATCTTGCAGACTGCTTTTCTCTCGCGTGTCACGTGACCAGTGTAATCGCGTTTCAACATATCGCGATTTTATCGCAAATGCAATTAATCGTTCAGCCCTACTCTTAATTGAACATGTTCAATCTTTGGCCAGGGAACTACACTAACCTTTTCCACTGGTGGCACTTGCGCTACTAACTTTTTCAGTTACTGGTGCAAAACATGATTTGGTCGCACAAATTATTTATAGTAAGCCACACTCTGGATAGTAATGAATAATAATGAAACTGCATTAGGGGTGGAACGGTACAGAAGTCATGGTTGGGTCGGGTTCATACCTTGGTTCAGACATTCAGACGGTTCGGTACGATTTCGGTACAATGGAGTGAAAAGCAAAACAAAAATGCAGAAGGCATTTTTATAAATGTCTTAAGCCTCTTATTTTTTAAGTTGTTTAAGTTTTATTAATAAAGGCATGAAACCAGTTTATTTGTAGTGCACTGACAATAGTTTTATATAATTAGTTTATTAATTAAATTAATAAAAAGACAAAATGACCTTGATATGTTTGGTAATTGTACTTGAATGAATGTAAAATTAATTTGCAATATTTCAGATCAGTATATTTGTTTTCCTTAATTTTAACTAACCCTAACTTATAAATACACGATTTCCGTATAAAATAATTACCATTAAAACACATTTGATTTTCTTTTTTAATCAATGTAGAATCATATGCAGGACTGTTGGAAAGCTGTGATGGCAATAAAATGATAGCTTATAAATATATCTCTGGTTGTTTCTGTTCCACAACATTTTGTATGTCATGTTTGGGGTGTGGGATGAAGAGCGGGATATTTTCAGTAATTATTTAATAAAACATTTAATTTATCTTCAGTGTGTAGTATTAGCCAATCAGGTGTCTTGACGCGAATCACGCGATTATGATTATGAAAAAACTAACGTTAGTCTAAAAAACTGCTAGTGATCATATAACGTTAGTCGATGTCAATATCAGCGCTAGCAATATAATTAGTTAGCTCATGGCAGAGTTTATCAGCCGAACACCAGACCGCAAATCTACCTTTGATGTAAGGAAGAGACACGGTGTCTTACATCTCTGCGTCTTTTTCCTGCCGCCATGCAGGCTCAGATGGTAGCCTATATGATTATGATTAGCATGCCTATTATAAAGACACAAACCTTTTACTATCATGTCATTTGAATAATATGCGCGCGATAGAGAGAGAGAGCAAGACAGCGCTTGTGTTGTGTGAAGATGTGATAGTGCGCGCGGCCAGGGCGCGCTCTCTCTCTCTCAGCTCGTTTGCGCCCTGTCAAACACATCAGTCATTCTACTCTACAACACTCACCGCGATCAAAAAAGGCTTTGACGGGACAAAAAGCGGACGATCCGACAGGTTTTAGAAGATTAAATACAAACCGAAAGAAACTAAAAAAAAACAGACCCGTCAAAATAGTCAGTGTAACATTTGCCACCCATTAAAAATTATGGTCGCAATGGGATTTCAAAAGGTCGCATATGCGACCATTTTGGTCGCAGTGTAGTTCCCTGTTGGCTCAGAGCCACTTGTTGAGGACCTTTCTTCGCGGAAGCTTCACGTTTATTTTAAGTGAGTGAGATAAAATATTTTAAGTCATAATAACATATTGTGCACAATTTTTTCCCAGACGTAGTTTTGGTATTGGGGTCAAAGTTAACTTGCCTTGCGTTCGCTATAAGTTACAACAGAGGGTGATGGTCACACAAGACGATTTGAAGCGTTTCCCCCTATTACAGCGACTTTTTTGTGCATGTTCTGCAGACAGGGTGACCATCCTCGATTTAAGTTTCCCTCTGGACTTTTGTAAAAACCAAAATATGACCACATCTCAGATTTGGTCCTCTAAAAAGGCTGAAATATCTCCTGATCACGGTCACTTCCTTCCGCCATTCCTTCTCGAATAAAAAAATAAAAATAAACATCTTTGCGTGCCTGCGTCAGACTGTGTACATGCTTTTATAGTGAGTTATTAAAATCGCGATAATCAAACACGGTTTTAATGACAATTAAATTTTAAACGATAATACTAACCGTCGGTACATTATCGTGGTTTATAGTGAAACCTGTAAACGTCCCATCCCTATTGTCAACATTTGAAGTGGATCAAAAAAGTGAACCAAAGTTGTCCTAAGACAAGAACGGGTTTTGTTCAATATTAATGTATAACTTTGAAAGGGTTAGGTCCACTTCAAATGTTGACTACTGCATTCATTTATAAATACATAAACAAAAGAAACATCCTCTCACTTTCAACAGCTTTTATTTAGGGGTGCACGATATTGACAAAAATGTGATATTGCGACATCGATAATGAATATTGCGATATCGATATTAATTTCGATATTTTTAAATGGATGTAAAACTACAAAAGTTATAGGAAAACGCATCAAAAAAGATTAGTAAATAAAACAAGTTTTCTTACAACATAAGGTTTATTTCAACTGACGGTCATATTGGACTGGTACAGCATGAATAAATAAATAACCATGTCTACAGAACAGGACATGTTTTACTAGTTGTGTACACTACAGTGTAAAAGACAATAAATAAATAGCATTTTGTGAGTATTTGAATCTAATCGCTCAAACCACTTCAGGAGGAGGTCTGGGCCGCATTCCAGTCGAAACTGGACAAATGTAAATGCATCTAGTTATTGAATAAACCACAAATGTAAAATGTACTCCTTCCAAAAACGCTAAAAATGAGAACAGGCTTGTCATGTAATGGCCAGATATGACGACGCGCGCGACTGCAACACGCATCACCGCAGATGAGCAGCTGAGCATCTCAAGTCAACGCGCAAACTATCGCAAATCAAATTGAAAGTAAGTCGCAGACGCTTTTCACACAGTTACCTTCATTAAAAGTAAATAAACGAACTGATCTTATTTTACCTGATGATCATAAAATGCAGCTCATAACTGTTGCTTTTGGTGACGTGCACTCCATTAAATCTGCATATAGCGCGGGAATTGAAGATCGTATTTTGATAAATCAGATAGCTATCCGATCAGTGAAAACACATGAAGTTGCCAGGTGGCCTGATGTTTATACTTGTGCGCGTCGAGCTGGCCGGCAAGTGTGTGTGTTGGGGGACTGTGTGGTAGTAGAGCAAGTGAGAAGTGAGAGAGTGACGGCGATTAGCTTCGAAGCGAATTAGCCACTCTATATTGAGAAACAAAGCGTCTCCCCTGTTCTTTCTGACCACTGTGGGAAATCTGTAGCATGAAAAGTTAAACCTCTCCTTGATTTCATGTTGTTTATGGAGAAGGAGAATCAGGAAATTAATCGGGGGAAATGCAACGATGCCGGACGCATCATAAATGAAATATTGCATAAATATCGCAAGACTTTCGATATGTATATCGAGCAACGTGATATCGCAATAACGATATTGATTCGATATATCGTGCACCCCTACTTTTATTTCCAGCAAATTTCTTATTATGTGGAAATACTTATGAACACACAATGCTTCAACAACTGAGACAACAAAAAAACACATTTCACATATTTTTTTTACAAACAGAGATGGAGTAATGAGTCCCTGAACCCCCTTTGTTCAATATCAATCAAGTTCTCCAACACATCTGGGGCTTCATACAGTGTGCAGAATTATTAGGCACGTTGATTTTCTGATCATATTTTTTTAAGACAGTTTACCAATTCCAAACCACATTAATCTTAACTAATATTCATTTCAGTTTGTATTTAATCATTTACAAGTGATATATAATTGACCCTTCGCTAAGCCACGCCCGAAAACCGCCACTGGCCAATCATGTCTTAGCAACCGTAACTATGCGCGGGAGGTCTGGCAAGCTTTCGAACGAGGGAAACATGCTAAAGCATTGTGTGTATGGATTGTGCAAATCTGATACCGGTATACTAAAAGTTTGGATGGGGGAGAGGAATTGTTTTCCTTCCAGAAAATCTAAAAGCCAAGGGGAAAAATGATTGGCGTGATCTAGCGTCTATGTGCGAGACCATTCACAACTACTGGTAAATGTCGACATGCTTAACAAAAACACCTATTGCTTGGAAATATTGACGGTTCTTTGGTCATAATGATAACGTAAAATAAGACGATTAAAGAGACAAGACAAAGGCTCACTGACATACTTTAAAATATATTTCAGCATTTTGTTAATCGACGTCCTACTAACGTTACCCCTTACTAAGTAACTTAACCCAATCCGATCGCGGCTCTCCCAGTATTAATGTTATTCCACAAGATTTATTGATTAGCTGTTTGATTTATAATTATTAAGGTTATTTTCACATACCCTGCTGTGTATGAACATAGCTGTTCCTCAATTTGTGTTTCCCATTTGAACGGTCAGCGTATGAGGCGCTGCTGCTTGCGATGCGACTATAACGTTAGGCTTTAACTTCAATTTTTAAGAAATTATTCTCTAATCGGTTGCATATAATGTCGTGAATATATCCCTCGAATGCATACTGTAGTCCCTTTTGTCTCTCTCAGATATTTCACTTGTTCGCCAAAAAATTACTAATTATCTCATTGAAATGTCTGATACTGGGTGCATCCACACTATAATAGATGGGCCAGCCGCGAAAGCTTGACAGGCGTAGCAACAGTAACTAGGGAGGGCGGGGCTTAGCGAAAGGTCAATTGTTTATAAAGGCTGGAAATGAAAAACGCCTTATATTCAGGTGTTCATAATTAGGCATTTTTTCTTTTACAGATAAAATAAGCCAAAAAGAGAGGCAAAGAATCTTTAAAAAATTACCCCCACTTAATAAGAATCACAAGCTGAAGTGTAGTAAACTCAGCAAAAAAAGAAACGTCCCTTTTTCAGGACTGTGTATTTCAACAATAATGTTATAAAAATCCAAATAACTTTACAGATCTTCATTGTAAAGGGTTTAAACAATGTTTTCATGCATGTTCAATTAACCATAATCAATTAATTAACATGCACCTGTGGAATGGTCATTAACACCTTAACAGCTTACACAGAGAGTAGGCACTTAAGGTCACAGTTCTAAAAACGCAGGACACTAAAGAGACTTGTCTACCGACTGTGAAAAACACCCAAAGAAAGATGCCCAGGGTCCCTGCTCATCTGCGTGAACGTGCATTAGGCATGCTGCAGGGAGGCATGAGGACTGCTGATGTGACCAGGGCAATAAATTGCCATGTCCGCACTGTGAGATGCCTACGACAGCGCTACAGGGAGACAGGAAGGACAGCTGATCATCCTCGCAGTGTACGTGTAACACCTGCACAGGATCGGTACCGAATATCACACCTGCGTGACAGGTACAGGATGGCCACAACTGCCCGAGTCACACCAGGAACACACAATCCCTCCATCAGTGCTCAGACTGTCTGCAATAGGCTGAGAGAGGCTGGACTGAGGGCTTGTAGGCCTGTTGTAAGGCAGGTCCTTACCAGACATCACCAGCAACAACGCCGCCTATGGGCACAAACCCACCTTCGCTGGACCAGACAGGAATGGCAAAAAGTGCTCTTCACTGATGAGTCACGGTTTTGTCTCTACCAGGGGTGATGGACGGATTCGTGTTTATCGTCGAAGGAATGAGCGTTACACCGAGGCCTGTACTCTGGAGAGGGATCGATTTGGAGGTGGGGGGTCCGTCATGGTCTGGGGCGGTATATCACATCACCATCGGACTTAGCTTGTTGTCATTGCAGGCAATCTCAATGCCTTGCGGTACAGGGAAGACATCCTCCTCCCTCATGTGGTACCCTTTATGCATGCTCATCCGGACATGATCCTCCAGCAGGACAATGCCACCAGCCATGCTGCTTGTTCTGTGCGTGAGTTTCTGCATGACAGCAATGTCAGTGTTCTGCCATGGCCAGCGAAGAGCCCAGATCTCAATCCCATTGAGCACGTCTGGAACCTGTTGGATCGCAGGGTGAGGGCTAGGGCCATTCCCCCCAGAAATGTCCAGGAACTTGCAAGTGCCTTGGTGGAAGAGTGGGGTAACATCTCACAGCAAGAACTGACAAATCTGGTCCAGTCCATGAGGAGGAGATGCACTGCAGTACTTCAAGCAGCTGGTGGCCACATCAGATACTGACTGGTACTTTTGATTTTGAGCCTCCCATCATTCAGGGACAGATTATTCTCTTCTGTTAGTCACATGTCTGTGAAACATTTTTAGTTTGTCTTATGGTGTTGACTCTTTTAGTGTTCATACAAATATTTACACATATTAAGTTTACTGAAAGAAAAAACAGTTGAAAGTCAGACGTTTCTTTTTTTGCTGAGTTTAGAATACATGATCATCCAGAATCTGACTAAATTTTGGGAGTTCATTTTTAGTCAATCTCTGCTAAACGGACTTCAGGGTAGGAGATGGACTAAAAATTAACTCTGAAATTAGTGCCAGATTCTGGAAGATGAATTCTTCAAACAGTGGTGCTGGTCCTTCAACAGTCACTCTCAATCTGTCTGTCTATAAAGCCTATAAAAAAGTCTTCATGTATTTTACTTACTTCAGCTTGTGATTCTTATTAGGAGGGCATCATTTTTTTAGGATTCTTCACACCAAACCAACAATTGCTAAACACACACAAAAAATATTTTGCACGGGCATTTTGCGGTCAATAGTAAAACGAAACGTAGACTAAATTGGCGTCGACAAATTTGCATTGCCGATTATGTCGACTAATCGCGGCAGCACATACACACACAAACAGATCTCAGAGTGAGATCATAGGCTCATTTGGAAACTGTTTACCAGTTAGTTGAGCCAGCAGATTCAACAACATTTTAAACAAATCAAATTTAAATTTTGAAAGTAGCCTGTGAGTAGTCTTGAGTGTCTAAAAAAATATAGCTTTATATTATTCTAAGTAGGGATGTCCCGATCAGGTTTTTTTTGCCTCCGAGTCATTTGATTTTGAGTATCTACCGATACAGAGTCCCAATCCGATACTTCTATAATATATACAAAAAAGAATAAAGAAGACTGAAAAAACAGATCCAGATTCCAGGATGTTCCTAATTTTTTATTTAATTCGCCTTATTTTAGCACTTCTGTGAGGTAGCTTGAACAATCAGGTAATAAACAAATTCTTCACTTTTGGACTGTAGTGCAAAACGTGTGTATAAAAAAAGTCTAATATAAAAATAAATAGCACTCATTGCGATCATTTGTGCTATCTTGGCTGTGATGACCTCCGGCTTCTCACAATCAAGGGGCATTTTTCTCTTTTCTTCAAACTGTCCCGCAGCATTAGCAGACTCGTCTTCGGCGGGGTTTGCGGGTAAACTCACTGTATTGTCGGGTGTGTGTTTTTGAGGTGCCGTATCAGGTTTGTTGTGTTAAATGTAGCCATTTTCTTTCCACCTATTGAGATCCCAAGTTTACATACCTCACAGTTTGCTATGGTAATGTTGTCTTTATATATACTGATAAAGACACAGTCAGCAGTATTGACAGCAAAATAGACCACATAATATTTCGTTCTGTATTGACAGGTGCAACATTTGAAAATTGATAATTAGGGGCCAAGCACCGAAGGTGCGAGGCACCTATTGTAATCGTTCTGGTTCTTATTATTCTTCTTCTTCTTCCGTTTCCGACTGGGCGTCTATGGCAGCCCATAGACCGGTTTGCGGGAACTGTTTTGGTTTGACATTCTGATAGACGACAGTCCCAACATTAAATACACCAATTTTGGCGTCTCTAACTCATTCCCTCTAGCGCCACCAACTGTCCAAAATTTCACTTTTATTATGCTAATAACTTTTGAACCGTAAGGCCTATCAACAAAATTCTTTTTAGGGGCCAAGCACCGAATGGTGCGGAGGCACCTATTGTATCCGTTCCCATTCTTATTATTCTTCTTCTTCCGCTCTGGGAGTCTATGGCAGCCCATAAAACCGATTGTGGGAAAGTTATGAAATTTGGTACACTGATAGAGGACAGTCTGAAAAGTCTTCATAGCAAATTTGGAGTCTCCAACTCAATCCCTCTAGCACCACCACCTGTCCAAAATTTCCAAAATTCTATGCAAATAACTTTTGAACCATTCTTTTTTCCTCTGATTCCTGAGCTCATGAATTGTTCAAAAAAACTACTTTTGCGAACTCGTCCTAGACGTTTTTTCCGATTTTCACCAAAATTGCACCAGATCATCTCCAGGCTGTGCTGACAAAGTTATGGAATTCAAGTCGATTCGCTTAACCGTTGTCAAATACCGCGCAAATTATTTTTACGTAACGCTTGCAAAAACAGACATAAGGCTGTATCTCCGCAAAGCTTTTACTTATTTAGACCAAACTTGGTACATGTCATCATAAGCATGACCTGAGGCTATATGCTGTTCTCTTACGAGAGGTTCTCTCGTATTGCGTAAGCTAGCTTACGCTACGGGAAAGATTCATCTTTGCTGAGAAGTTGAAGCCAAAAAATTATTCCATAATTTTGTAATCATTGTCAACGCAGTCTCTCTGAGGCAGACCATGAGTGGGCTAGCTAGCAGCTCATTGGTTCGCTCAGAGAGAATGCACGAACCTATGGGGGAGCGGCGCTGAGCCCGCGGCCAATGAGCGGACGGCGCTCGCTCATTGCGTCAGAGCCCGCCGAAAGGGGCGTGGCTACAGTGTATAAAAGTAGCACTCCCAGACTCGTTCGTCGATTCTTCATCATTCAGCGAGCTACACGCATCCGCTGTCCTGGGAAGTAGCTGCCGTCGTCGAGAAGGCATCTTCTAGCGAGCTCCGGAGACTGAGGAAGCCGGCCGTCTGCCACCTTCAGCCGCCCAGCAAGCTAGCGCCATCCGACGCCGTATCCTTTTTCACTTATTCCATTCACAAAAAAACTCGAGCGTCTTTTTCAAGATGCCTCGAATTTCCTTCGGCTCATGCCGCTCTTCACTCGAGGAAGGAGACCGCCACCCCATCTGCGCTCTCTGTCTCGGAGTGGAACACGCAGAGCTCGCCCTCGCCAACGGAGGATGCGACCACTGCGTGGACCTGCCTCTGTCCGCCCTGCGGGCTCGACTGCAGGTGGTCAAAACCGCTCCCGCGCCGCCTCTCACTTCGCCGCGGAAGAAGAAACGCCGCTCCCAGAGGCTGCCGGAGCCCCCTGCGGATCCATGCGGGCCGCCGCCCACCGACCGCTCTCCCTCTCCGCCCCAGCCGGACATACAGTTGCCGCCGAGTGGCCGCTCTGTCGCCTCCGACGACACCGCGGATGAGAAGGACTCCTGTTCGCTGCACGCTTCTGACAGCGAGGACTGGTCGTCGATTGGCTCTTCGACAAGAGAGAGTCTGCGGGGACTTGCGCCGGCATCGAAGAGGAACTTTTGCGTCTCCTCTCACAGGCCGTCGACCGCCTGGGTCTCGAGTGGTCTCCTCCCCCCGAGCAACCACCGAACTGTATGGATGGTAAATTCCTGCACTGGCGCCCGTCCTCCGCCTGCAGCCGGGCTGCACCATTCCTGCCTGAGCTGCATAACGAGCTCACTAAGTCCTGGAATGCCCCTCTTTCGGCTCGAAACCGCTCCGACGTGTCCGCCTCGCTGCGCTCAGTGGACGGAGCCGCCGAGAAGGGTTATACCGCCATGCCGCCCGTCGAGGACCTGGTCGCCGCTCATCTTTGCCCGCCCTCTGCTAGATGGCGTTCTTCCCCTACGCTTCCTTCAAAGGCGTGCAGAGCGACCTCTACCTTTCATGCTTGCGCCTATGCTGCCGCCGGACAGGCCGCTTCAGCGCTGCATTCAATGTCAGTCCTCCAAGTGCTTCAGAGCGACATCTTGTGCGAAATGGCGAACAGCGGTAGGAACCCGCCCATCCTCTCGGATCTGAGAAGCGCTACGGACCTTTCCCTTCGCGCCACTAAAGCCTCCGCACAAGCCCTGGGGAGATGCATGGCCGCCCTCTGTGTCGCTGAGAGACACTTGTGGCTCACGCTTACCGACATGGGAGATTCAGAACGCGCCGTGTTCCTCAACGCGCCTATCTCTCCGACCGGCCTCTTCGGATCTGCCGTCACGGGCATCGTTGACCGCTTCTCCGAGGTACAGAAAGCGACCCAGGCCATGAACTTGTTCCTACCCCGCCGCGCTAGCTCTTCGGCAGGCCGCTCTCACGAGCCCCCTGCCAGAACCCCACATCAACGCCCGCCTCAGCAAGCTCAGCAGCCCCAGCGTAGACAGGGCGGCCGCCCTCGCTCTCGCTCTGACAGCCGCCGCAGACAGCCTCCCCCCCGGGGGCCTCGACCCAAGATCACGCTGAAGCCTGATCAGCAAATGTCTGCCTAGCACAGCTGAGAAAAAGACGGCTCTCTCCCGCTGCGGCCGGACCGCCGTCAAAGCTTCGCCCTCTGTTAGTCCCCGTCTCCTCGCCGACTACAGTAGAGTTCACCGCCACAAACAAGCCGGTCTCCCTGCCCGCTTGCGAGCGACAAAAAGCTGTTTTCACGGCTACCCAGAGAGTTCACAAAAAGAGCATAAAAGCCTCAAGTGTAAAAAATGTGCCCACAAGCATGTGTTCACGTATACACACAAGCACCATATGCCCCGGGTCTCACACAGAGCCCATTCTCACGGAGCGGTCACTAACCGCTCTAGTAGCGGAGAACAAAAACACGTCCACGAGCCCATGCGCGTGTCCCCCCTCTGCTTGCTCTGTCACACGGCCAATAAACTCCTCTCTGAGTGCAAGTCCCGTTGCCACTCACATTTTAAGCGCGCCCACACCCAGTGTCCAGCCCGCTATGTGCAGCAACCAGGGCGAAATCGCCATTCAACCGCTAGCCGCATGCTGCGAAGCGTGGGAAGCCATCCCCGGCATCTCCCCGTGGGTCTTAAGCATCATAAAGAATGGCTATCGATTACAGTTTCGTCGCCGCCCGCCACGTTCGTGCGTTCGGCTCGAATCCACTGTCAGCCCAGCTGCTATGAACACGCTTCGCTCAGAAATAGCCAAGCTGCTGCAGAAAGGCGCAATAGAGAGAGTCCCGCCATCTATGACCGAGTCGGGGTTCTACGGCCGTTACTTTCTGGTTCCCAAGAAAGACGGCGGCCTCAGGCCGATCTTAGATCTCAGGGCTTTGAACAAAGCGCTCATGAAGAGACCGTTCAAAATGCTCACAGTCAAGAAACTCCTCGCGCACGTCCGCCAGGGGGACTGGTTCATCTCTCTAGACCTGAAAGACGCCTATTTTCAGATCCAGATAAACCCTCATCACAGGCCATTCCTACGTTTCGCCTTCGAGGGTCAGGTTTACCAATATGCCGTTCTCCCGTTCGGCCTATCCTTAGCACCCCGTACGTTCACGAAGTGCATGGATACAGTGCTCGCTCCCCTGCGGAGTCAGGGGCTGCGCATTCTAAACTATCTGGACGACTGGCTGATTCTAGCAGATTCCCAGACGGGAAACCATCTGAAAGCGCTGGGACTCTCTGTCAACTGGACAAAGAGCTCTCTCCAGCCCAGTCAAACTATTTCATTCCTTGGAATAGATTTGAACTCTATCACAATGACGGCTCGCTTATCCACACAGCGCGCTCGCCGTGTTCAGCGTCTAGCCGCCTCTTTTCGGATGGGTACCCACACATCCCTGAAATCTTTTCAGAGGAGGCTGGGTTATATGGCCTCAGCCTCCGCTGTGCTACAGCTGGGTCTTCTGCACATGCGCCCCCTTCAACTCTGGTTAAAGAGCCGCGTATCCCACCGCGAGTGGACTACGGGCCGCCAGATTATTAAGATTACTCAGACATGTATCTCTGCACTGCAGCCATGGTCAGTAATCGAGTGTTTTCAGAAGGGCGTTACCATGGGAACCTTTTCTCGCCGAAAAGTCATCTCGACAGACGCATCCAACTCGGGTTGGGGTGCGGTCTGCGAGGGCTCACCGGCCGCCGGCCAGTGGTCGAGCCAGGAGAGTTCCCTACACATAAAGTGTCTGGAAATGATCGCGGTCGAGAACGCGCTGCTGTTTTTCCTCCCGCGCATACACGGTCACCACGTCCTGATTCGCTCAGACAATACGGCCGTGGTATCTTACATCAACCGTCAGGGCGGGGTCAGATCCAAGAATCTCTTTCATCTGATGCGCCGCATCCTATTGTGGTCCCAGAGTCACCTGCTTTCGCTCAGAGCGACGCACGTACCGGGCCATCTGAACGACGGCCCAGACATGCTGTCCAGGAACCTTGTCTCCCCCGGAGAATGGTCCCTGCACACTCATACAGTCCAAACGCTGTGGCGCCTATTCGGCAGAGCGGAGGTAGATCTTTCCGTGTCAGAAGAGAACGCTCACTGCCCGATATTCTTTTCAAAGAGCGAGGACGCGTTAGCCCAGGATTGGCCCCGCCGCCAACTCTATGCTTTTCCCCCGATTTCTCTGCTACCGCAGGTCATTCAGAGAATCAGGGACTCACGCCACTCGGTGCTCCTCATAGCCCCGCGCTGGAGAATCAGATTTGGTTCCCGGAGCTTACGCAGCTGTCACGGACAGCCCCGTGGCCCATTCCAATCAGAGCAGATCTCCTCACTCAAGCCCGCGGCTCGATCTGGCATCCCCATCCACAGCGCTGGGCGCTTCATGCATGGGTGACCAACGACTACGCGTCGAATTGCCAGAAGGGGTTCTGAACACGATCAAACACGCCAGAGCGGAATCTACCAGAAAGCTCTATGCTGCTAAATGGTCTGTGTTCTCTAGATGGTGCACCGACAAAAATTTGGACCCACGGACGTGCGAGGTTTCGTCTTTGCTCGTGTTCCTTCAGGAGATGCTGGATAAGGACAGGTCCCCATCCACTCTAAAGGTTTACGTGGCAGCCGTCGCGGCGTTCGTTGAACCCCGGCGCGCCCAGTCTTTGGGCAAAGACGAGCTAATCATCCGCTTCCTCAGGGGAGCCAGAAGGATGAACCCCCCCCCTCGCCCCCCCACGGTGCCGGTCTGGGATCTTTCTATAGTCCTAGAAGCTTTAAAAGCCCCACCGTTTGAACCACTCGAGTCCGTGGAACTAAAATACCTCTCGCTAAAAACCGTTTTTCTGACTGCACTCGCCTCAGTAAAACGTGTGGGGGACATTCAAGCGCCGCGTGCCTTGAGTTTGGACCTAATGACTCCATCGTCATTCTGAAACCTAGACACGGTTATGTTCCGAAAGCGGTTGGTACCCCCTTCAGGGCGCAAGTGATCTCTCTATCGGCGCTGCCTGCATCCGATAGCGAACATGACGCTGATCGCCTCTGCCTGGTTCGGGCTCTCAGAGTGTACACTACACGGGTTGCTGCGTTCAGACGCTCGGAGCAGCTGTTTGTGTCGTTCGGTGGCCGCACCAAGGGATTAGCCGCCTCGAAACAGACACTATCCAGGTGGATAGTAGATGCGATTGCCTCTGCTTATGCCTCAAAAGACCTGCCTTGCCCACTGGGCATCAGGGCTCATTCCACCAGAGGCATGGCCTCATCGTGGGCATGGTCCTGCGGAATTTCCATTCACGACATTTGTGTGGCTGCGGGATGGGCCTCCCCCTCCACTTTTGTCAGATTCTATAACTTGGAAGTTCCCGCCTTACAGGCTAAAATTCTGGCGGTCTAGTACTATACAGCTCTCCTATAGGAAGCCGCACTATTGGGAGTTCTATTACAACCGGCTCGCCCCTTGTGTTTCCCCTATGTGCTTATGCATTATACTTTCACGGCCCGCTACGCCGGCCGCCTTTAGGGCGTTTTGCACTAGATGATAACGGCCGCTATGCTGGCCGCCTTATTCTCTTCGTCCACTTAAGATTCCCCCGGTGTGTTTTCCCCCTGGGATGTTTAGTGGTTACATAGCGCGCACGGTGTTGACCAGATGTTCCCGTAGCATAAGCTAGCTTACGCAATACGAGAGAACCTCTCGTAAGAGAACGAATCGGTTACCTAACGTAACCTCGGTTCTCTCTAGATGAGGGAACGAGTATTGCGTTCCCGGCCGTGCTTGCGCCACCAGCATTTCGCTTCATGCTGAAGAATCGACGAACGAGTCTGGGAGAGCTACTTTTATACACTGTAGCCACGCCCCTTTCGGCGGGCTCTGACGCAATGAGCGAGCGCCGTCCGCTCATTGGCCGCGGGCTCAGCGCCGCTCTCCCATAGGTTCGTGCATTCTCTCTGAGCAAACCAATGAGCTGTTAGCTAGTCCGCTCATGGTCTGCCTCAGAGAGACTGCGTTGACAATGATTACGAATAATTTTTTGGCTTCAACTTCTCAGCAAAGATGAATCTTTCCCGTAGCGTAAGCTAGCTTACGCAATACTCGTTCCCTCATCTAGAGAGAACCGAGGTTACGTTAGGTAACCGATTCGTTTTTCGGCGCTGCGCCACCTACCGGTCCGGAGATATGAGAAATGGCTATTTTTGCTCATAACTTCTGAGCAGTTTTTTTCAAAAATCATAAATATGGTCTTCTTAGATTCAGGGCGTCATGTCGACGTTTTGGCTGTCGGCCATTTTGAATTATGTGCTAAAATGCTGTATTTTTTGAACGCATGAGCGAATTGTTACGAAACTCTGTATGGGTCATCAGTACGATTCCCTGAAGGAGCCTGAGAAGTTTCGAAACAGCGCCACCAAGGTGTGAATTTTTTTTCCAAATGCTTATAACTTTGGGTTTGGTAAACTTATTTTCACGGGAGTCATATTTTTGAGTTCCTGACTCGTTGCCGAGTCCAACGATACCACACATGCTGGGTTTTGTCTTACGGTTGGTGTAGTGTAGCAATTTAGCGTGAAAAAAAAAAACATTTGGCGATATCTTCGAAACCGCTGTTCGATCGAGACGAAACCACTGTCAGAAAATTGGAAACATAGGTCGATAGCTATACGCCTATGCCCAAATGCGAAAATATTGATAGTAAGGGGTAGTAAAATTCAAACAAAGTCATGTGTCGGTCATTTTTACGTGTTTTTTCATATAAATGTCTATAACTCTGAAGCGAATTGAGATTTTCAGTAAAATTGACACATGTATGGGCTCACTCTGAGGACGCATAAAAAAAATTGTGGGACTGAGCCTCTTGGGGGTGCTATAATAGAACAAAACGTGAAATTCCCATTGACTTCAATACAGTTTTGTGATTTAAATGCTATACTAAACAAATGCATTGGTGTAATATTACAAACTCAGAATGTGTCAACACCATCCCCTGAAGGTACTCAAAATATTTTTCGTGTCGATTGATTAAACCGTTTTCGTATAGCGCAGCAGAAAAATTGAGGCATGATGCTAAAAGCACTATTCAGGCTTTATCTCTGCAATACCTTGACATTGACACCAAACTTTATATGTGTCATTGTCACTTCACTCTGACCACATCAGTTTTGTAACTGCGCCACCTATTGGTCGAAAGTGATAAATCATAGAAACTGTAAATAAAAATATGATTTAATGGATTTTCAGCCATTTCGCCTACAATTGTCTTTAAATGTCTTTAATTGTTCATTGTTGCAGTTGGTCTGACATTTTCAGCAATGTTGGCATGTCTTGTCGTCTGATTGTGCTTGGCCCCGGTAATGGCTGCTTGCAGCTATATTTATTTATTTATTTTTGAATTATAGCCTATTTATATCAGAATTTGTCAACCTAGACTTTCAACCATCAACATTTAATTTATTAATATGTATTCGTGTACAAAACAACATATAAACATCTTTTCCTATTCTAATTTGCCTGGAAACACTTCCAACGCTTGTGTGTCGCGTGAAAAATAGGCGTCATTTCTATTTCTAGCATGCATGCGTTTTCCGCGCGGCTCGAGCGTGCCTGAGACTTGCGTGTCACTCAGGCAGTCTGCAAGCTCTATCCTGTTAACATGGGAGCCGAAATAAAAACGGACACGCCACGCAGCTGAGATGCCGCCACGCAGCCATTGCGTCACAGGGCACTCTGTTCCTCCGCATAACTATTGATGTGTTTTAAAAATACTAAGAATATAATATACATGTATATCCGAGTCCTGATCGGGAGGTAACGTCCGATTCCGATTGAGTCTGAAAACACGTGATCGGGCCCGATTTCCGATCACGTGATCGGATCGGGACATCCCTAATACTAAGTTAATATTCAATTATAAGCTAATACTAACAGATAACTGCATTAGCTCACTACTTGATGTCCAATGCTATTTTCTGCAAAGACTTATTTTAAATTAAGTGCAAGTTTCCTTATTAAATTTCTTTCTCTTTTTCACAGATGGAGTACTGTTGTTAAGGCAGAGCACCAGCTTGTTGTTTTGTTCAACACAGAACAGGTTCTCTCTGAAGTCTTTTTGAATCATTGTTGATCTTTTGTTCTATCTGTGCATAGTGAGGGGAACCTGTAAATCAACTCTAAGGTTTTGTGTTCGTTTCAGAGAGGAGAGCACTGGCTTTATGCTCAAAGATTTAACCCCAACACCCTTGTGAAACACAGAATTGAGACTGAACCTGGTCTCTCTGCACCTATCAGTTTCTCTGCCACATGCAGGGGTTGTAACATACACCTGTTGTACTTGTGTAAGTCTCTTAATTTATTATCATCTTACCAGAGAGACAATTTTGTACTAATAGCAACCCAATGACTCTGCATTATTTCAGATTTGAATGGCAGCTTGTATGAGAGCGTGTTGCCACTCAGAAGTTCAGCAACAGTAGCTGAAGGTGTCCAGGCTCTACCTCGCTCCCTGCGTCTTAATCTGCCTCTGGGGGAGGAAGAACTGAAATCTGGTGCTGCTGTTGTGCTTGATGAGGCTCATGTAGCTGTGGTAGGATTCCCCCACCTCTCTGCTGGATCTTGCAAAGGTGTGATGCTCCATCCTTAATCCCGATATTCCATCTTATTCACTAGGGGTTGTGTAATATTGTTGATGTTTATCTTCATTGTGCTAGCTGATTATTGACCATCCACTTGAGTCCAGAGAGTCTGCATCACTGTGTGATGTGGCCTAATATGTTAAACTAGGGTTCATGTGGATTGGTGAGTTTATGAAACTTTTACTCACCAGTTGGATGGTAACCTTTTTTATTTATATGAATTCTAACAATGCAATTTTGAGAGAATGTGATATGCCATAATGTGATATATCAAGAGTGGCACTTTTTTTGTTTTGTTGGCAATATTGACAATTATCAAGATAAATGTCAAATCTTATTTATTTCAAGTTTAAAGATGAACTGAACTGAAATTTGAAAAAAGGTGACATAACAGATGTATTTTATTAATTATCATTGGTACAATTTTTAAAATGGCAGAATTTGTTAAAAGGGATAAAATGGTACATTGAAAGTGTTGTTTTTGTTACACGGGCGCCACCATGTTGGATTTCAACATTCGACTACGTCACTGGCATGGTAAGCCACTCGCTACCTACCCGCACCAGCAGAACAGCTGTAGCTTGTAAACAGTCTGAGGCGCGCTGACATGACTGAAGAAACAGAATTTTTAGCGACACACTATCTAGAGATATGTACTTTCGTCAATGAGTACATGAAACGTCTGACAATGTCTGCATTAAATGTTTTATTTACACAAGTTACAAGTTCAACACATCACGTTAACGTTACACGAATCCTTGATATTCGGCTGAGGGGAAAAGATTCCTGATGTATAGTTCACGGTAAAGGATGGGATTCTCCTTTCTAAATGCACCCTCGCACATAGAGTGAACTGCCAGTACGCTGTTAATCTAAACAGTCTGAGAAAAGTATAACAAGTTAGCCCAGCCTAGTTGCTATTCATAAAATACCCTGCTACTGATGGGGCGCTCGCGCCTCAGCTCGGACATCCATTAGAGACAGCATAGCCTCCTCCAACACGTTTCTCTCACCGAACAGCATCCGAAATGAACGGTGCACGACGGTGATTCCTTTTTTCGCCGATCAATATATGATCCAGGTTGACCTCTCTGCAAAAGATCGACTCCTGTGCATTATGCATACTCCACAGTGCTCGCTCCCACAGTCACTTCTCCCCAAACAATCCTGTACTGTAAGTGAAGCCTAAAACTGATCGTCCTCCATGTGGTGGTAGTCAGACACTACCGGCCTGTCCCTCGCGGGCTCAAATGCGTAATTCATGCCGTTAAAAGTGTGTATATGGGAACTGCAGCTGTTGTTTATGGAGCTCCGCGGGTCCTACCATGCCAGTGACGTCATCGAAATTGCCAGCGCTAACAAGCGCAATTTTGCGTTGCTTATAAAAAGCTATATTAATATTTTTTATTAAAATGTTTAGTGTAATTTACTTTTAATTGTCAAACACGTTTTCATCGTCTTTTTTTTTTTTTTTTTTTTTTTTTTTTTTTTTCAGTTCATCTTTAACCCTCTGGGCTTCTTCGTAAATGGATTACACTTAGCTTCCTCCCGGTCAAAAACGAAGCCTTAAAATTTAACTTTACTTTTCCCCAGGATAACCGTTCAAATATATTTTTGTTCTATAATATTTTCTGATTATTATTAAGAATTTTCAGAGTTTTTTATATTTTGCATTACTTATATAATTTTTAAGAGCTATTTTTTCCATTAGAATTAATATATTTTTTTTTATTTTATGTTTATTTTTATCAAAATAGTGCCAGCTTAATAAAAAAAATCTTCAAGTAGATGAGCGCCACCTTGTGGCTTTAAAAAAATAGTTACATGTGTGCAATGTCCTGTACAGCCTGTAGGCTGCCTATAGCTTCCTATATAAATACATAGGAAGGCTTTTTGATTCCTGTTGTTGTTTTAGACATGATTTCTCCATCTTATTCGTTTTTTATTTATTTAGATATACAATTAGATATTATAAAAGACAACTAATTAATTTTTTTATCATTTTTTTTGATAATTATCAGGTTTTGCATTATGATTACAATCAAACTATAGCATTTGGTTAGAAAGGGAACACAATGCAAATATTTTTGTTACTCAGTATTTGATCATTCAAATAATTGAACAAAATAAGGGATGGCTAGTGATAATTCAAAACAATTTACAGACATTTTGCTATAAATTGGTATTTTTTCTTAATAGAATATATTAACCTCTTAATTGTTGCCAGAGCGCTGGCACACTGAAGCGTTTTTTTTTTTTTTTTTTTTTTTTTTTATAGTTCAAAGTTACTATCATATTTAAAGTTATTATCTTAACAAACATCATTAAAGGTGCCCTCTGGGATAAAAAATCAAATCATACCCCATATTCCATACCAAATGGGGGCAGTATACCTCCAGAAAAATACCTCCGCGGCTGCGCGCACTCATGTCTTCAAACAACACGGGCGAGCGCTGTGTTGCTCTGTCTCCCTCGTGCATTTTAATCAAATCAATTGACACGATAGTGAAAGGTTGGAAGACCGCAGTTTCATGTGGATCATTTGGAGATTTTCAGAGATTAGAGACTAAATGAACAACATATCAATACTAAATTATAAAGGCCGTCTCATAGACAAGTCGGTGCATTTCGACGATATGGGAAAATTAAACCCCAGGCATTTCTAGTTTATGGTATTCGTTTTGTTCATGTTACATTTTTATCATTAGTTTGAATTAATTTGACAGACAGCATTCCCTGATGTGGACCAAGCTAGCGCGTTTCAGAGCTGCCAACTCTCACAAATTCACTGTGAGACACAACTTTTCACACACTCTCATGCCACATCAATTTTGTCATGCACAGAAAAGGACAGAGACCGATCTCAGCTCTCGGATTCTGTCAATTTTATTACGCAATTCAAACAATAAATGCAGTTTTGGCGCTTGTAAAAATGTTAGACGACAGATCCCTAGCGCACGTGAACCGATCATCTCTACTAGCTAATGGTAAAAGAACAAGAACACTGTTGAAAGATATGTTACAACTTACCAAAATGTATTCCTCATGCATAATGTCGACCAATCATTTTTTTTAACTCATCCCTGAACTGAAATTTAGTAGTGGGCTGTATTTCCACATGACTGACATCAGGTTCAAGTACACACAAGCCGGCGCGAGCGCGACTCACTCGTGTACATCAGTTTGGCTGATGGTAACGTTGCCCGCCCGCATACCGCCTCCCATGGCCGAAACTGGTATTACGACACCTGCCGGGCCGGGGCTAGTAATTTAGCATGCTAATTTAGGTTTATATCTCGGCAGCACTATAACTTGTCAGGTTTTAAATGACATCATTGCACTTATTTTTTCTCATTCTTTTGATGTGTGTAGTTCATTTTTTGGATGTTTTTACCTCAATTATCCCATATGGCACCTTTAAAAAGATATAAGACTCAAGTTTCAGTATTTGTCCACTATTGTATTACGAGAAACTTATAGTGACAGTTGTCTTAATTTGTGTCAGGAGTTATGTAATTAAAAAATGAATCTATTCTTTTAATATGAATTATGAGCGTCAGCCGCTCCCATTCAGAAAAAAAACTCCTGTGTTGTCTTGACAGCGCTTGACAAAACGATGTCCCTCAGGGCTTTTAGCTCCACAATGTGCAGATTTGGAAAAATATTGATAGATTCTCATAGGTTTACATCATATTTCTATAGACAAGAATAATATTTATTGAATTTATACCCAAATGTGTCCATGTAATCTTTGAGCGCTGGATACTCTGATGTACTGTGTTCAGTCCATACCAGCAGCCTGAGGGCACCCTATGCACCGTATAGTCCATATATGGTACACACGAAGAAGAGCCATAATCATGTGACATTCCAGTCACTGCCTGACCAACAAAGCTAACAGAGATTGCTGTAACATGCAGATAAAGATGTTTGAAGACAATAAACATGATTGCAATGATATTTGATTTACCTGTGTTCTTCGAGCCCTGTCAGGTATATTCAAAATAATAGCTATATTCATAATGTAATGCTAATCGAAATAGACTTTATCATTGTCATGAATACTATAAAATTATATATTTTCTGTATCATTTTTTTTTTTATTATCTGAAGCTAAATCAGATCACAAAAGGTTATTTAAAACACTCGACTTGCGTTATAAAGTAAGTTTGGAACAAATATTATAAATTCTTGTGTATTGATGGTGTGCTAAGCTAATATGCTAGCTAGCTCTAGGTGCACCTGCCTCCCCATCTGTTTTTTTTCTAAATATAAATGCTTACTGAAATGTTAATTTATTTATTTATTTTTTTCTAAAAAGGTCAATTGATACAGTTTCATAGTGAAGTGAGAACTTTGATAAAAGAAATGACTGCTCGAAACAGTGAATAGCCAGTCCTTTAGTGATTATAATGTAGACAAAAGAAAAGCATATATAGAGCCATAAACAGGCTGGAGAGGTGTTAATGTGTGCAGGGGAGACTGACCACTTAATAGGGCTCGTTTGTACCCCAACACAATAGAGTCAATAGACTGAATAGATGCTAGACAATGACAAACACCAGTTATCTGAATGACACCTGGCCGTTTATTTTAAATGTAGAATTAATTAGTCATAATGAAAAAAAACAACAATTATAAATGGCTTCAAAGTTTTGTAAAGCTATTAGAAATTTGTTTTTATGAAACATCTTCATGAAAATAAAATGGAAGTTGGCCCTGTAGCAATCTAGAAATGCACTGCAGCTAAAGCCATATATGTGTGACCATTTTATATTTAAAATCTTAAAATGATAAGTCTAAAACTTTATTTAGTTAAACGTTTTTCCAAGATCATGTCAAATTACTTTATTTTGATTATACTCTAAAATGCAAGCTGATGTTAAGTAATCTTCTAAGTCATCTATTCAGTCTATTGTCTCTATTGTTTTGTGGTGCAAACGAGCCCCATTCAGTCTGTCTCCCCATGCACACATTCACACCTCTCCAGCCTGATTATGGCTTTAAATATTTTTTTTTTTGTCTGCATTATAGCTACTAACGACTGGCTATTCACAGGCTGTTCATAGGGTTTCAAACCCTAATTTCTTCAAACCCTACAATCTTCTGTGATCTAGTTTGGTTTCAGATAAAAAAAAATATATTTTGGTTTGTAAAATTCTTATTGTAGTTGCTCAATTAATTGGGAAAAAATAGAAGTAAAAACGATACAAAAACACAAATCATAACTGCTTTTTTGGGTTGAAAATGCAAGGAGTATAGATCTAGGCGATAAAATGATAATTATTGAAAAAATTTTTCCTCTAACAAGTTTAATAAATGTTCAATATAATGTTTGCACACCAAACGTCGAATGAAATTGCGCTACTTGTTTGCTCTCTACCACTCAAACCATTTATTAGCTCGCTACAAACTGCATCATCTCGGTACAAACGGCTCGGTACGAATATTCTGTGCAGAGAGCGCCCTCAGGCTATTGGTATGAATTGAAAACACAGCACATCTCAGTAAGAAGCGGGAATTATACCACGGCTATGGCCGCCGTTGCCCTACACTTTTTCCCGTCATGCCCCGTGAAAAAAAAAATCATCCTACGGCCACAGTGGCCTGTGTGCCATGGCCCTGTCCAAGTTCCATGTATAAAGTGCCTGTGCAGCATAAAGGGCTTGCTTTGAATTACAGCGAGCCACCCAAGAAGTCTCTGAACTTCAATTAGTTTGTGGATTCGTGCAGGTGCAGTGTCATAATCATGTCGATGATCTCACGCCTCAAAACAGCAGTGAAAGAAGCATGTAATGTCAGCACCAACAGAAGAACGACTCTCAGGCAAATATTAGCATAGCAAACAAGCTAAGCCGGTGATGATTAATGTGGTTAAGGTTAGGATTTGACTGAACGTAACACTTACCGTTATCTTAAACCTGTTAACCGTTTCCAGTGCGTCCGCGCACAAGTGTTTTATTTTTTAATAGTTCAAAGTTACTATAAGATTTAATGTTTTTACCTTGACAAACTATACATTATTAAAAAGATATAAGACTCACGTGTCAGTCTTTGACCACTACTGTATTCTGAGAAATTTATATTGACAGACAGTCATGTCTTAATTTGCGTCAGACGTTCCCATTCATAAAAAAAACCCCTCCTGTGCTGTCGTCATGACAGCGATTCACAAAACAACGTCCCTCACGGCTTTTAGCTCAAAAGTGTGCAGATTTGGCGAAATATTGATGTATTCTCAGTTTACATCAGATTTCTATTGACAGGAATAATATTTCATTGAATTTATAGCTAAATGCGTCGATTAAATCATTATGAGCGCTGTGGGCGCTCTACTGAACATTATAGTCCATATTTGAAACACATGAAGAAGAGCGTTCGACAATGCATGAAAACCAAAAAGATTTAATAGATCGCTGTAACATGCAGATTATGTCGTTTTGAAGACAATAAACATTTTTTGCAATGATATTTGACTTACCTGTGTTCTTCAAGCCATGTCAGGCATTTTCATAATAATAGATTATATGTATAATGTTTTGATAATCAATAGACTTTATCATCGTTGCAATATACATAAAATACTATATTTTCGGTCTGACTTTTTTACCTTCTAGAATGTAATCTCTCTCTCTCTCATTAAAAAATGTTTTTTTTATTTTTTATTAAAAAATTCATTCATGTCTTATTCCAAATTAGGATGTTATGGTATTAATCTGAATGGGAAAACCATCGAATTGTACTCAATGGCCTTTGTGCCCTGTCATATGGCCTTGGTGCCCCTAAAAAAAAAAAAGAAAAGGTGGAGGCCAAATGGCCTTGCCCCTAAAATTACATAATTCCCACCCTGATTTCATCGACACATTTTAGTATAAATTCAATAAATACCTATTAAAGGGCACCTATTATGCCCCTTTTTACAAGATGTAATATTGGTCTCGGGTGTCCCCAGAATGTATTTGTGAAGTTTCAGCTCAAAATACCCCACAGTTAATTTATTATAACCATTTGAAAATGTCATTTTGGGGCCTGCTTAAAAATTAGCTGTTTCGGGGGGTATACCACCTTAAATGCAAATGAGCTGCATATCCCCGCCCTGCCTTTGGGGCGTATACGTATAGCAGTCGGTACTGAGTAGGGCTGAACGATTATGGAAAATAATCTAATTGCGATATTTTTATTTTTTTTTTTTTTTTATTTTATTTTATTTTTTTTAATATTGCGATTGCGATTTAATATGCGATTTAAAAATAAAGTTTTTTACCTTCTGTATTAGTGGACAAAGACAAGCAATAAATCATTGTACAGTAGGGATGGGAATCTTTAGGTAGCTCATGATCTGACCTACTTTTTTTCTTTTAATTAATCTTAATAACACTTAAAATATATATTTAATTACATGTGTAAAAACACATACTTTAAAAAATAAATATATTAAAAAAAACATTTAATTAAACCAATTACATGTTAAGAATTTTAAATAGGCTATATAAAATAATATAGCTTCAAAATATAAAAGCTAGTAAATAAAGAGAAACAAAAAAAGCATTACAAGCAATAAAGAAAGAGTGGTCTCAGTATTTAAAAGTAGGCTGTCTGAATGTTTTTCATTCAAGAGCTGGAGTGATTTCCCCTCAGTTTAGATATGATAAGCTGCATTCACACTAATGCACATATCTCTTTTGAAATAGTAAATGTGGTTTGTCCTGTTGGTTTAAGATATAACTGACCGTGTTTACATTAATTTCGCGTCATAAAAGCATTTTGGCATGCACGTTTATGCACATTTAACCAATGAGTCGCTCACGGCCGCATGCACGAGCGCTCTTCATAAAGCACGCGTTAGTATTTTAAAATGAAAGCAGCCTTCTCAGTGATTTTCATAGTTTTAATATATAAGCCAACTGCATTCCAAAACACATAAATAATGCCTCTGTGAAGCATTTGTAAGGAAAATTCCCGCGGGAGAGAACGTGCACTGCAAGAGTACCGTTATAACATCAAACAAAGCGGCAAAACCTGTTCAATGAAGCCCGCGAATGTCCTTGTAATTCGGTTGAACCCCGAACTTTATGACATAACGTTACTATGTTTCGGAAGGTTCTAGCGGTGTCGTGTGTGTGAGTGAGGAAGAGAGAGAGAGAGAGAGCGAGAGAGAGAGAGAGAACATAGAAGCAAGCAGAACACGGTTCGTTTCTAAAGCACGCGCAGCGTCATCACGCATCTGTGTTTAAAAACTAAGCTCAGACTCGATTCTGAAATTCTCTGAATCGATCCAGGATTGTTGGGGAGAAAATAAATAACACATACATTAAAAATAAACTGTTCTTTTCTGAACGCCAGACCGCGTAGCGTGGCAAGTAGGGGTGGGGAAAAAAATCGATTAACGATGCATCGCGATGCGGACGTGGACGATCCTGAATCGATTCACAAATGTCAAAAAATCGATTAAAAAAAAAATGTTTTATATGTATTTATAATAACGTAATATTGACGGAACGCGAAAGACGGAACTCTAAAGCGCGGAAGTGCAGTGGCGGGACCGTCTGTGGCGTGCACATAATAGAGATGAGATGGCACGCGAGATCCAAACACTTTCCTTGTTAGGTTAAAAGCTGACGTGTGGAAATATTTTGGCTTCTGAAGTTGAAGGGGGAAAGGAGCTGGACAAGAGCCGCACTAGTTGTACGCTTTGTGGAATAAAACCAACGACGGAAACACGACAAATATGATAAGCCATATGACACCTTTCCAGCCAGAGGAGGAAAAACACTCGGCTGCACCAGTCGTTATATTATTTATTTACTACAAGTATGCTCCTAGTTCAAGCACACATTTATTTTCCTGGTTGTTCTTTGTAATGTTAATAAAATATATTGTGCATTAATTCTTTATGGGTCATTAATTTGTACTTTTAAAGCAAATTATTTATAGTCACACACAAAAGCTTCAGATAATCGATTTGTAACATTATAAATGTCTTGTACTTTAGCTTTTGATCAACTTAATTTATCCTTGATGAATAAAAGTATAGATTTCTTTTTTCTATTGCCCAAAAAATTAAATAAAAATTCTTACCGACTTCAAACATTTGAACGGTATTGTTTAATGTTACAAAAGCTTTCTATTTCAGATAAATGCTGTTCTTTTGAATTTCTAGGTGATTCTCTTAATCGGGTGCCCTTCAAGTCCCCCAAACTTGCTTCAAATATTTTCAATTGAAGGAAATCACAAAATACATTTTAATGCTGTCAATTAATAGAACCAGGTGCATTTGCATTATAATGCAACAAAATTGCTTTTGAAAAATTTTTTAAAGTTAATAAATGTAAAGATAATGAGTTGCCTAAGTAGTAGACAACAAGCATGTTTGCATGTCCTCACTAACCATCATTATATTTTCAATGAATATCAAACAAATAAAAAGTGCAATTAATACCAAAATGTTGCTGCTGCTAATATAATCATATGTTGATCTAGTGTATTTTCGTTTACTGTTGTGAAATGGAAAATCAATAATCGGTAATCGAGAATCGTTAATAATCGAAAATCGACTGTAATCGAATCGGGACTTCAATAATCGGAATCGAATCGAATCGGGAAATCAGACAGATTAACCACCCCTAGTGGCAAGTTGATGCTTGATCTTGCAGACTGCTTTTCTCTCGCGTGTCACGTGACCAGTGTAATCGCAGCTCTTGCGAATACAAAATCGCATTTCATCATATCGCGATTTTATCGCAAATGCAATTAATCGTTCAGCCCTAGTACTGAGTGAGTGAGAGAAACCGCTGTTTTGAATGTCATTCAGCGTACTTTTGAATCGGAATATATAAATAGTACGAAGAGACTCCGGCAGAATAAACACAGATGCGAATGGACCAGTACGTAACGGTATGGTTATTTGATACATTTATGTACTTATAGAGTTGTAATCGCGTCCCCTTTGAAATGATGGGCATGTGCAACGCACACACACAGACACACAAACACTAACGCTGGCGCAATTTTGTGAAACTACATACACATTTTGTGAAAGTTTGACGTACAAGCGAAATTACATTTATGCGAGGGACCTGTTGCGCCATGTTTACTTGTCATACAGGTGCTTCTGTGGCAAATGTGAGAAGATGGCTAACTTACAGAACAACATATGCAGTTTTTAATACAATATCTTTAAAAATATATATATATTTATAAACGTGTTGTTACACACTATACAAACAAGGTTTAAATTATATACACAGACATTCTACGATGACGACGACGACAACAACTTTAGATGTATTTGTTGTTGAATTGGCTGACATCGACTGAAAAGACTATTTGCTCAAAAATCATAAAATACACTTACTGTTACTGGAGGTGACAGTGGAACAGTAGACAACAATCCACACTTGAGGATTAATTTTAAGCTATAACAACAGGATTAACCCACGACAGAACATTTATTTTTCCAAAAGACATTACCGGCTGTCGTTGAAACAATGGAGGATGGTGTGCAGATCACCGAGGGCGGGGTCTATGCCACAACCACACTGTCAATCAAACCCCTTGCTCAATTCTACGTCACAAAGCGCTGTATCTTAGAACAGCTCGTTCTGAGACAGGGCATATGATTTATTAAGATTGTAAAAAAAACCACTGGGTGGATTTGTATCATTCTAGGGTGGTTTTGCTAACACACTGCCAACACACATTTATGTTCAAACACCATGTAAAAGTGAATTTTCCATAATAGGTGCCCTTTAATATTACTTCTTTTCACACCTGAGAAAGATATCAAGAGAAACTATAGGGCTGCAATATTTTGGGAATACATTTATTTTTCTGGTTACAATTATTAAATATAAATGAACACCAAGTTTGTTGTGCATTGTTATAGCATATATATATAGGGCTGCATAAAATAACAGATAAATAGCAGGCAGCCTATATATTGTTAAAAAGAAACACTTCAGTAACACTACACTAGACAAAAAAATATGAAAAATATATATTCAAAAGTTTCCATTCGTTATGAAATGAGATTGGAGAAAACCTGTGCCTATAATGTTTGGCATGTTTTGCTTTTCAAACCCACAGCGCGAGTGACTCACTCACCGCGTGCAGAGGACATTTACTGAACCGATCCGAATCCGCTCCAAACTATTAAACACTATTGTTACATTATACATATCTACGTTTCAGCAGATATCAGCAAACATACATGTCTTAACATTATAATATTCACCATTGAAGAGTAACTAATCCTTCTTTTATCATGCTGTGTTTAATTATCGAAGATAAAAACATTCTTGTGTGTACATTCACTCCAGTCTCATTTCATAACATTTTAGTCTGGCACCAGTTTAACTAGTAGCTACAATGTAAAGAAGGCTGTATACAACCATAAGATGTGTATTATGTGTCTTACCTTAATCTTCCAAACTCGACAAAAAGCAGAGTGAAAAGAGTTTGTTTAGAGGTGATTAGGGCGGTAACAGCTCTGCTTCCTTTACGTGGATCATTTGAATAGCTCGCGTGGGCGTGGTCGCATTAGCGCTAATCAGCTCGGCCTGGAGAAAATGTACATGTCGTTGCTTTCATACGAATTACTTAGACAGAGAATATTTGTTTTTGGTTTGATTTACATCATTTAAAAATGGAGACTTAATTAGTGTACACAAATAAAAGACATTTAACAGTTTTAAATGATGTATAACACTTGCCTGTATCACAAAAATCGACAGTTATTTGAGTCTCTTATATGTTAGGCTGCTGTAACTTTAAGCACAGATCTAATATATAATTATGCGTTTTCTTTGTTAACTGTTTACGTTCACATAAGACATAACTGACTGTGTTTGGGGATATTTTTGTGTCCACAAGTTTAGCAATGCACCGATTACAATTTTCTAGGCCGATTCCGATTTTCATTGAGTTTGACCTGCCGATGCCAATTTGAGCCGATAATCACCATATACTTTTATCCAAACTGAATAATAAAAACAAGTTTAATTGGGTGAACTTTTTATAAATATTTTCTATAAAGAGTCATTTTAATTTCTGACACAGCCTACTCCAGTTCTTGTTAAAACACACTAGACATGCAAATTTTGTGCATTTTGGGCACTTTTTGTGTTAAATTTATTTTGTCCATCAAAAGTGTGCTTTCACTTTAATGGAGCGTGAGCGGCGCAGCAAAAATAGACTCGGTGGCGAAACCACTTCACTGCTGCTCATGCGACGCTCCTGATGTGAATGCACTTGTTTAACATGCACGCTGGAAAAAATGCGCGCCGCTTGCAGTGTGAAACGGTCATATTTCACAAGGTTTCCTACATGTGCGTTCCGTGTGCATTTGTAATGCTGATGTTGCGCAATGTTAATCATGCACCGCCCGACTGCATTTGACCGGCATAAAATCGGCATGTCAGACTGACCGGCCGGTCGCCGATCATGGCAGATCACATGAAAATCGGCAAATTCCGGTCACCAGCCGATCAATCGGTGCATCTCTAAAAAAGATGCTTCTCAACTGGATCTCAAAATACTTGTTTAGTGGTTGCGTGATCAACGCTCAGTGTTTTGAATTCATTTGCTCTCGTAAGCTCGCGCTGTGCTGCCGTTTGTACCGAGATGATAAATTGTTTGAGTGGTGGAGATCAAACAAGTAGCGCAATTTCATTCCACGTTTGGCGTGCAAACATTATATTGAACATTTATTAAACTTGTTAATAGAGGAAAATTAATTTCAATAATTATCGTTTTATCGCCTAGATCTATACTCCTTGCATTTTCCACCCAAAAAAGCAGTTTATGATTTTTGTGTTTTTGTATCGGTTTTACTTCTATTTTTTCCCATTTAATTAAGCAACTTCAACAAGAATTTTACAAACCAAAATATATTTTTACAAATTTCTACTTACCGTTATCAATAAAATGACAATCAAATTGTCAACACCCATACTCTTCACATTCTTATCAATGACATTTAGTGCTGAATTTTTTTTTATTCTTCCCTCTTTGATCACTTGATATCTGATTGGTGCAATAATCATTGGAATTTTGTCATTCGTAGATTACCTTTGCATCTGGAACACTCATTTCCAAACTCTTCAGGCTAGTAAAGAAATGTCAGGAAGGATCTGTAGTCAGGTATGGTATTATTATTATTATTATTATTATTTTATTTTTATTTTTTTTCACAAAGATAATACATATGTTTAATTATGGATTCACTTTCTCCTGAATACAGTTGTGGTGTTATTCTGGGAAGCTGTACGTCCCTCATGGGAAGATGCTTTCAGTAATTCCTTTTGAGTGCCAGAAGTCATCTCTCGCGGCTACCATGGGAAAACTGAAGCAGAGTCGGAGTGGTAAAGACTTTTGTTGAAATATGAAATGTCTGCCGTATACTTTTCTAGAGTAATGTATATAAATGTGGCAAAACATGTCATGACGTTTTGTCTCTTCATCAGAATCCAAGTCATGCAGCCGTTTGTCTTCCTGGACTGCCCAGCCTCAGGATGACATCACACAGACACCAGGAATCAAGAGCAGGATGTCAACAAGACATGTAAGACACTAAACTAAACCAGTTTTTCCTACAGATTTCTGTTTTTGCAGTGGGGGCAGTACATGCATGGTATTATGTCAAGTCAAGTCACATTTATTTATATAGCGCTTTTCACAATACAGATTGTATCAAAGCAGCTTCACAGTGATAACATGAAAGTAGTACAACACAGATCAATAATATTGTTAAATATTAAATAACCCCAACTGAGCAAGCCAAAAGCAAGGCGACAGTGGCAAGGAACCAAAACTCCATCAGATTGGATGGAGAGAAAACCTTGGGAGAACCCAGGCTCAGTCGGGAGCCAGTTCTCCTCTGGCTTACATTCATATTGTTTATATATAAATATTAAATATAAATATTGTATAAAACGGCACCATAACATATCGCAGACGTTGAGTAGTCTCTTCATAGGCGTTGGTCTTCTCATCACAGGCGTTGGGGCATCCGAAATCCCCGTGAGAGGCTGGATACAAAACTGGACCTGACGAACGCCATTTTTCTCGGGACAAGCGTCCCGAGATAACAGCAGAAAGGCAGATGGGAAATAATTAGCATAGCTGATGTTCATAATGATTTCCATTATACGGGAGTCGGTGTTAGAAAACCCCTATCTCACAAACTCTCCACAACCCAAACTCTCCGCAACCCAACCATACGCGCCGACCCGTTTGTCTAAAAGGCTGTCGAGCCCCACTGGTGCGTTAAGCAGTGTCCGTGGCAAACGGTTCCGTATGGCATAACAGAGGACTAAAAGGTAAGCATTATGTGAATGCTTGACTAAAGAGATGCGTCTTTAATCTAGTTCTCTTACGAGAGGTTCTCTCGTATTGCGTAAGCTAGCTTACGCTACGGGAAAGATTCATCTTTGCTGAGAAGTTGAAGCCAAAAAATTATTCCATAATTTTGTAATCATTGTCAACGCAGTATGTGTGAGGCAGACTATGAGCGGGCTAGCTAGCAGCTCATTGGTTCGCTCAGAGAGAATGCACGAACCTATGGGAGAGCGGCGCTGAGCCCGCGGCCAATGAGCGGACAGCGCTCGCTCATTGCGTCAGAGCCCGCCGAAAGGGGCCTGGCTACAGTGTATAAAAGTAGCTCTCCCAGACTCGTTCGTCGATTCTTCATCATTCAGTGAGCTACACGCATCCGCTGTCCTGGGAAGAAGCCGCCGTCGTCGAGAAGGCATCTTCTAGCGAGCTCCGGAGACTGAGGAAGCCGGCCGTCTGCCACCTTCAGCCGCCCAGCAAGCTAGCGCCATCCGACGCCGTATCCTTTTCGCTTATTCCAACGGAGGATGCGACCACTGCGAGGACCTGCCTTTGTCCTCCCTGCTTGCACGACTGCAGGCGGTCAAAACCGCTCCCGCGCCGCCTCTCACTTCGCCGCGGAAGAAAAAACGCCGCTCCCAGAGGCTGCCGGAGCCCCCTGCGGATTCATGCGGGCCGCCGCCGCCGCCCACCGACCGCTCTCCCTCTCCGCCCCAGCCGGACATACAGTTGCCGCCGAGTGGCCGCTCTGTCGCCTCGGACGACACCGCGGATGAGAAGGACTCCTGTTCGCTGCACGCTTCTGACAGCAAGGACTGGTCGTCGATTGGCTCTTCGACGAGAGAGTCTGCGGGGACCCGCGCCGGCATCGAAGAGGAACTATTGCGTCTCCTCTCACAGGCCGTCGACCGCCTGGATCTCGAGTGGTCTCCTCTCCCCGAGCAACCACCGAACCGTATGGATGGTAAATTCCTGCACCGGCGCCCGGCCCCCGCCTGCCTGAGCTGCATAACGAGCTCACTAAGTCCTGGAATGCCCCTCTTTCGGCTCGAAACCGCTCCGACGTGTCCGCCTCGCTGCGCTCAGTGGACGGAGCCGCCGAGAAGGGTTATACTGCCATGCCGCCCGTCGAGGACCTGGTCGCCGCTCATCTTTGCCCGCCCTCTGCTAGATGGCGTGCTTCCCCTACGCTTCCTTCAAAGGCGTGCAGAGCGACCTCTACCTTTCATGCTTGCGCCTATGCTGCCGCCGGACAGGCCGCTTCAGCGCTGCATTCAATGTCAGTCCTCCAAGTGCTTCAGAGCGACATCTTGTGCGAAATGGCGAACAGCGGTAGGAACCCGCCCATCCTCTCGGATCTGAGAAGTGCTACGGACCTTTCCCTTCGCGCCACAAAAGCCTCCGCACAAGCCCTGGGGAGATGCATGGCCGCCCTCTGTGTTGCTGAGAGACACTTGTGGCTCACGCTTACCGACATGGGAGATTCAGAACGCGCCGTGTTCCTCAACGCGCCTATCTCTCCGACCGGCCTCTTCGGATCTGCCGTCACGGGCATCGTTGACCGCTTCTCCGAGGTACAGAAAGCGACCCAGGCCATGAACTTGTTCCTACCCCGCCGCGCTAGCTCTTCGGCAGGCCGCTCTCACGAGCCCCCTGCCAGAACCCCACAGCAGCGCCCACCTCAGCAAGCTCAGCAGCCCCAGCGTAGACAGGGCGGCCGCCCTCGCTCTCGCTCTGACAGCCGCCGCAGACAGCCTCCCCCCCGGGGGCCTCGACCCAAGATCACGCTGAAGCCTGATCAGCAAATGTCTGCCTAGCACAGCTGAGAAAAAGACGGCTCTCTCCCGCTGCGGCCGGACCGCCGTCAAAGCTTCGTCCTCTGTTAGTCCCCGTCTCCTCGCCGACTACAGTAGAGTTCACCGCCACAAACAAGCCGGTCTCCCTGCCCGCTTGCGAGCGACAAAAAGCCGTTTTCACGGCTACCCAGAGAGTTCACAAAAAGAGCATAAAAGCCTCAAGTGTAAAAAATGTGCCCACAAGCATGTGTTCACTTATACACACAAGCACCATATGCCCCGGGTCTCCCACAGAGCCCATTCTCACGGAGCAGTCACTAACCGCTCTAGTAGCAGAGAACATAAACACGCCCACGAGCCCATGCGCCTGTCCCCCCTCTGCTCGCTCTGTCACACGGCCCATAAACTCCTCTCTGAGTAAGTCCCGTTGCCACTCACAATTTAAGCGTGCCCACACTCAGTGTCCAGCCCGCTATGTTCAGCAACCAGGGCGAAATCGCCATTCAACCGCTAGCCGCATGCTGCGAAGCGTGGGAAGCCATCCCCGGCATCTCCCCGTGGGTCTTAAGCATCATAAAGAATGGCTATCGATTACAGTTTCGTCGCCGCTCGCGCGTTCGGCTCGAATCCGCTGTCAGCCCAGCTGCGATGAACATGCTCCTCTCAGAAATAGCCAAGCTGCTGCAGAAGGGCGCAATAGAGAGAGTCCCACCATCTATGACCGAGTCGGGGTTCTACGGCCGTTACTTTCTTGTTCCCAAGAAAGACGGCGGCCTCAGGCCGATCTTAGATCTCAGGGCTTTGAACAAAGCGCTCATGAAGAGACCGTTCAAAATGCTCACAGTCAAGAAACTCCTCGCGCACGTCCGCTAGGGGGACTGGTTCATCTCTCTAGACCTGAAAGACGCCTATTTTCAGATCCAGATAAACCCTCATCACAGGCCATTCCTACGTTTCGCTTTCCAGGGTCAGGTTTACCAATATGCCGTTCTCCCGTTCGGCCTATCCTTAGCACCCCGTACGTTCACAAAGTGCATGGATACAGCGCTCGCTCCCCTGCGGAGTCAGGGGCTGCGCATTCTAAACTATCTGGACGACTGGCTGATTCTAGCACATTCCCAGACGGAGCTTCTGTCGCACCGCGCAGTTCTCCTCAACCATCTGAAAGCACTGGGACTCTCTGTCAACTGGACAAAGAGCTCTCTCCAGCCCAGTCAAACTATTTCATTCCTTGGAATAGATTTGAACTCTATCACAATGAGGGCTCGCTTATCCACACAGCGCGCGCGCCATGTTCAGCGTCTAGCCGCCTCTTTTCGGATGGGTACCCACACATCCCTGAAATCTTTTCAGAGGATGCTGGGTTATATGGCCTCAGTCTCCGCTGTGCTACAGCTGGGTCTTCTGCACATGCGCCCCCTTCAACTCTGGTTAAAGAGCCGCGTATCCCACCGCGAGTGGACTACGGGCCGCCAGATTATCAAGATTACTCAGACATGTATCACTGCACTGCAACCATGGTCAGTAATCGAGTGGTTTCAGAGGGGCGTTATCATGGGAACCTTTTCTCGCCGAAAAGTCATCTCGACAGACGCATCCAACTCGAGTTGGGGTGCGGTCTGCGAGGGCTCACCGGCCGCCGGCCAGTGGTCGAGCCAGGAGAGTTCCCTACACATAAAGTGTCTGGAAATGATCGCGGTCGAGAACGCGCTGCTGTTTTTCCTCCCGTGCATACACGGTCACCACGTCCTGATTCGCTCAGACAATACGGCCGTGGTATCTTACATCAACCGTCAGGGCGGGGTCAGATCCAAGAATCTCTTTCATCTGACGCGCCGCATCCTTTTGTGGTCCCAGAGTGCTCTCGCTCAGAGCGACGCACGTACCGGGCCATCTGAACGACAGTCCAGACATGCTGTCCAGGAACCTTGTCTCCCCCGGAGAATGGTCCCTACACACTCAAACAGTCCAAACATTGTGGCGCCTATTCGGCAGAGCGGAGATAGATCTTTTCGCGTCAGAAGAGAACGCTCACTGCCCGATATTCTTTTCAAAGAGCGAGGACGCGTTAGCCCAGGATTGGCCCCGCCGCCCGCTATATGCTTTTCCCCCGTTTTCTTTGCTACCGCAGGTCATTCAGAGAATCAGGGACTCAGGCCACTCGGTGCTCCTCATAGCCCCGCGCTGGGAGAATCAGATTTGGTTCCCAGGGCTTACGGAGCTGTCACGGACAGCCCCGTGGCCCATTCCAATCAGAGCAGATCTCCTCACTCAAGCCCGCGGCTCGGTCTGGCATCCCCATCCACAGCGCTGGGCGCTTCATGCATGGGTGACCAACAACTACGCGTCGAATTGCCAGAAGGGGTTCTGAACACGATCAAACACGCCAGAGCGGAATCTACCATAAAGCTCTATGCTGCAAAATGGTCTGTGTTCTCTAGATGGTGCACCGACAAAAATTTGGACCCACGGACGTGCAAGGTTTCGTCTTTGCTCGTGTTACTTCAGGAGATGCTGGATAAGGGCAGGTCCCCATCCACTCTAAAGGTTTACGTGGCAGCCGTCACGGCGTTCGTTGAACCCCGGCGCGCCCAGTCTTTGGGCAAAGACGAGCTAATCATCTGCTTCCTCAGGGGAGCCAGAAGGATGAACCCCCCTCGCCCCCCCCACGGTGCCGGTCTGGGATCTTTCTATAGTCCTAGAAGCTTTAAAAGCCCCACCGTTTGAACCACTCGAGTCCGTGGAACTAAAATACCTCTCGCTAAAAACCGTTTTTCTGACTGCACTCGCCTCAGTAAAACGTGTGGGGGACATTCACGCGCTGTCTTCAAGCGCCGCGTGCCTTGAGTTTGGACCTAATGACTCCATTGTCATTCTGAAACCTAGACACGATTATGTTCCGAAAGCGATTGGTACCCCCTTCAGGGCGCAAGTGATCTCTTTATCGGCGCTGCCTGCATCCGATAGCGAACGTGACGCTGATCGCCTCTGCCCGGTTCGGGCTCTCAGAGTGTACACTACACGTGTTGCTGCGTTCAGACGCTCGGAGCAGCTGTTTGTGTCGTTCGGCGGCCGCACCAAGGGGTTAGCCGCCTCGAAACAGACACTATCCAGGTGGATAGTAGATGCGATTGCCTCTGCTTATGCCTCAAAAGACCTGCCTTGCCCACTGGGCATCAGGGCTCATTCCACCAGAGGCATGGCCTCATCGTGGGCATGGTCCTGCGGAATTTCCATTCACGACATTTGTGTGGCTGCGGGATGGGCCTCCCCCTCCACTTTTGTCAGATTCTATAACTTGGAAGTTCCCGCCTTGCAGGCTAAAATTCTGGCGGTCTAGTACTATACAGCTCTCCTATAGGAAGCCGCACTATATGGAGTCCTATCACAACCGGCTCGCCCCTTGTGTTTCCCCTATGTGCTTATGCATTATACCTTCACGGCCCGTTACGCCGGCCGCCTTTAGGGCGTTTTGCACTAGATGGTAACGGCCGCTATGCTGGCCGCCTTATTGTCTTCGTCCACTTAAAGATTTCCCCGGTGTTTTTCCCCCTGGGATGTTTAGTGGGTACATAGCGCGCACGGCGTTGACCAGATGTTCCCGTAGCGTAAGCTAGCTTACGCAATACGAGAGAACCTCTCGTAAGAGAACGAAACGGTTACCTAACGTAACCTCGGTTCTCTCTAGATGAGGGAACGAGTATTGCGTTCCGGGCCGTGCTTGCGCCACCAGCGTTTCGCTTCATGCTGACAGAATCAACGAACGAGCCTGGGAGAGCTACTTGTATACACTGTAGCCACGCCCCTTTTGGCGGGCTCTGACGCAATGAGCGAGCGCCGTCCGCTCATTGGCCGTGGGCTCAGCGCCGCTCTCCCATAGGTTCGTGCATTCTCTCTGAGCGAACCAATGAGCTGCTAGCTAGCCCGCTCATAGTCTGCCTCAGAGATACTGCGTTGACAATGATTACAAAATTATGGAATAATTTTTTGGCTTCAACTTCTCAGCAAAGATGAATCTTTCCCGTAGCGTAAGCTAGCTTACGCAATACTCGTTCCCTCATCTAGAGAGAACCGATGTTACGTTAGGTAACCGATTCGTTTTAAACTGTGTCAGCGAGTCAGAGCCTCGGACCGTATCGGGAAGGCTATTCCAGAGTTTTGGAGCTAAATGCGAGAACACGCTCCCTCCTTTAGTGGACTTGGATATCCTAGGAATGACCAGAAGCCTTGAATTTACTGATCTTAAGGATTATGTGGAAGGGCTCTTCTCTTGCTTTAATAACTATTCACAATACAAGTTTAGTTTTTCATGCTGCTAAGTACACTGCAAAGTACAGGTTATGTGAAAAAACGTCCACGAACCGGAAGTGATGTGACCTCTCATTCAGAATTTGTCTTTTGTATGTTCTGTTAAATATTGAGCTCTTTTACTTAAGTTGCCTTTAAAGGAACTGCTGAGGATGAGCATATCCAATGTCCACTGTATATACAAGTTGACAAGTTTATTTGATCCAATTCTCACTATTAACTATGACTTTTACCTCAATTTCCAAATTACTGCTTATTAATAGTTAGTAAGGTTGATGTTCTTTTTAGGTATTTGGTGTGAATTGGGTAGTATTAAGGGATTTTGAATATGGTCATGCAGAATAAGGCATTAATATGTGGTTTATAAGTATTAAAGATGCCCTAGAATTAGGGCTGAACGATTAATTGCATTTGCGATAAAATCGCGATATGATGAAACGCGATTTTGTAATCGCAAGAGCTGCGATTACACTGGGTCACGTGACACGCGAGAGAAAAGCAGTCTGCAAGATAAAGCGTCAATTTGCCACGCTACGCGGTCTGGCGTCCAGAAAAGAACAGTTTATTGTGTTATTTATTCTCTCCTCTCCTCAACAATCCTGGATCGATTCAGAGAATTTCAGAATCGAGTCTGAGCTTAGTTTTTAAACACAGATGCGTGATGACGCTGCGCGTGCTTTAGAAACGAACCGTGTTCTGAATCTGCTTGCTTCTATTTTCTCGCTCTCTCTCTTCCTCACTCACACACACGACACCGCTCGAACCTTCCAAAACATAGTAACGTTATTTCATAAAGTTCGGGAATAAACCGAATTAAAAGGACATTCGCGGGCTTCATTGAACAGGTTTTGCCGCTTTGCTTGATGTTATAACGTTTACACTTGCAGTGCGCGTTCTCTCCCGCGGGAATTTTCTTAACAAATGCTTCACAGAGGCATTATTTATGTATTTTGGAATGCAGTTGGCTTATATTAAAACCATGAAAATCACTGAGAAGGCTGCTTTCATTTTAAAATACTAACGCGTGCTTTGTGAAGAGCGCTCGTGCATGCGGCCGTGAGCGACTCATTGGTAAATGTACTTGCATGTCAAAATGCTTTTATGACGCGAAATTGATGTAAACACGGTCAGTTATATCTTAAACCAACAGGACAAACCACATTTACAATTTCAAAAGAGATATATGCATTAGTGTGAATGCAGCTTATCGTATCTAAACTGAGGGGAAATCACTCCAGCTCTTGAATGAAAAACATTTAGACAGCCTACTTTTAAATACTGAGACCACTCTTTGTTTATTGCTTGTAATGTTTTTTTTTTGTTTCTCTTTATTTACTAGCTTTTATATTTTGAAGCTATATTATTTTATATAGCCTATTTAAAATTCTTAACATGTAATTGGTTTAATTAAATGTTTTTTTTATATTTATTTTTTAAAGTATGTGTTTTTACACATGTAATTAAGATTAATTAATAAGAAAAAAAGTAGATTGGATCATGAGCTATCTAAAGATTCCCATCCCTACTGTACAATGATTTATTGCTTGTCTTTGTTGACTAATACAGATGGTAAATAACTTTTTTTAAATCGCATATTAAATCACAATCGCAATATTGGTTAAAAAAATCGCAATTAGATTATTTTCCAAAATCGTTCAGCCCTACCTAGAATGTTTTTTTTATTATTATTTTATGTTTCCTGGGTTGCCCTTATAATGTTAGTAAGTTATTTAGATAAAAAATAGTCATAATTTAGAAATAAAGGCATTTTTCCTAGCCTGATTTTTGCCTCTGATTTGAACGCTCTGTTTGAAGGCGCGTGTCTGCTGTGTGTAACCGGCCTCTGCTGTGATTGGCTGACATGCTTGCATATGAAATAGCTATGTATTACATGTGAATTTCTCTCAAATAATTTTACTACAGCTATTATATGTTTTTACTATTACAGCTATCGAGACTAACGAATCGTGAGATGTTTTTGAAGTATTTAGATCTATTCCCATCACATAAAATGTAGCTGTGATGAGCATTGAGCAAGCATAGGACAGTCTGTCGATCGCTAGGATGAAAATCTTATTGCAATGCAGTTTCTGCTCTCTAATGCTTTCACCAATGCAGACACTATCATGTAAATACAGTAAGAGCTTCGTTGTGCAGTGTAACATGCGTCATTGAATTCATAACCAATTAGGCAAGTGTCCAGATAAACTCGCTGTTATGACCCTTCGTTCCAATCAATAAAGTAAAACAAACATACCAGCAAATAATATTATTCCAAAACTGGAAAAGAAAAAGGGAATAACTGGACAGTGCCAACTCAAAGAAATGAATAAAAAGAAAATAATCTTTTTTAACCTGTTTTCAATTAACCTAACTAATACCAAACCAAAATGTAGAAAAGAAAAGTGTTCGACGCCCGAGACGCCATATACTTCCCTACTCTAACTATCCAAAACAACTTAGTGTGTTTAAACAGAGAAAAACCCTAAATGTGCAAAGTGTACGTCACGTGACACCTTACCCGACCCTTTCCTTTATCCAGTTTTAACACAGCATAATTACTAAATTCGGATAACCAGCTAAGGATTTTAGGTCGTAAAAATGACACACACTCGCATGACAAACTAAACATGAACGAAGCTTGATAAGTAATCAAACAAACATCAAAACAGGCATAACAGAGAGCTAAACACACAGTTGCAGTTCACAAACAAAAGGCTGGCATTTTCAATTGCGTTCAGGTGCTCTTTCAGAGTTTCCGCGGGGTCTTAAAGTCTAAAAAAAAAGTCTAAAATTTTAAAATCACAATTTAAGGCCTTAAAAAGTCTTGAATTTGCTGAAGTATTGTGTTCTAGGTCTTAATTCATTTTAAACGGGTCTTAATTTTCCTACGTCCATGTAAATCTCATTGAAATGCTCCCGCAGCGCTTTGGAATGTTTTTTTTTTTTTATTCCGTGGTTGTAGTTCCTTATTTTGCTAGTTCAAATATAATTTGCTGTATTGTGACTACAAAATAGACCAACATGCAACAGCCAATCAATGGTGTTATTGGCGCGTATCTCAGATACCACAGACATAAAACGGATTTTACTCCACTATGGAGAAGTGGAAGTTACTTACTTGTTCATCAAAATGAATTAATCTTTTTTCGAGTCATTTCGTTCGTTGAATGAATGAAATGACTTGAAGATTCTTTCATTTTGATGAGCGAGTTCGAACAGGAGAGTCACAAACGTGCATCACAGAACAGAGCAGTGCGAGCATTTGTGCTTATAAAACTTAAACTTTTTTTGTTTATTTTTGAAACGAATGATTTTTTCGCTTGTTAAGACCCTTATTCATCGTCTGGTGTCGTTTAAAGCCCCTTGAAGCTGCACTGAAACTCCCATTTGGACCTTGAACCGTTTGGCACCCAATAAAGTCCATTATACGGAGAAAAATCCTGGAATGTTTTCATCAAAAACCTTAATTTCTTTTTGACTAAAGAAAGACATGGACATCTTGGATGGTCTGTAAACTGCACAAACACTGTTTTAATATGAATTGTGTGTATGAATGAATTGAACAGACACGCACACGATGTTTACTACAGATATACATCGCATCTGTGCGTTCATTCACTCTCGCTCCTACATTAGTAAATGTTATTTTTACGTGAACACGTCCAAACTACATTGCTATAGCCTACTGAGATTTGTTCTAATCGCGATATAGAATAGTGTTTGTAATGACAACATTTTGTTGACTAGTTTGGGTAGATCATAAAGTTTTAACTCTAAAGTAGACATAAAATAAGCTTTTGTTAGACAGTTTCTGCTCATGTTAAATATATACCGTAGTATATTTTGTCAAATAATCTAATCAACTGTTATAGTGTTTGTTCCAATGTAAGCTATATCAAAATAATGAATCCATAACTTTGAAATATGTATTATAAAATGTATTAGCCTACTTTAAAAAAATATTACTTTATAAAGACATTTATGGAAAGACAATTTTGAATGGCCCATATAACCTATTTGAACAGGATTTGTTTCCAGGTATGACTAAAAATGTGCTGTTAACTTTCATTTATATATATTCATATATACACACATATATGTATATGTGTGTGTGTATATATATGTGTGTGTGTGTGTGTGTGTATATATATATATATATATATATATATATATATATAAACTCAGCAAAAAAAGAAACGTCCCTTTTTCAGGACTGTGTATTTCAACAATAATGTCATAAAAATCCAAATAACTTTACAGATCTTAATTGTAAAGGGTTTAAACAATGTTTTCCATGCATGTTCAATTTACCATAATCAATTAATTAACATGCACCTGTGGAATGGTCATTAAGACCATAACAGCTTACAGAGAGTAGGCACTTAAGGTCACGGTTCTAAAAACGCAGGACACTAAAGAGACTTGTCTACCGACTGTGAAAAACACCCAAAGAAAGATGCCCAGGGTCCCTGCTCATCTGCCTGAACGTGCATTAGGCATGCTGCAGGGAGGCATGAGGACTGCTGATGTGGCCAGGGCAATAAATTGCCATGTCCGCACTGTGAGACGCCTACGACAGCGCTACAGGGAGACAGGAAGGACAGCTGATCATCCTCGCAGTGGAAGACCACGTGTAACAACACCTGCACAGGATCGGTATATCCGAATATCACACCTGCGTGACAGGTACAGGATGGCCACAACAACTGCCCGAGTCACGCCAGGAACACACAATCCCTTCATCAGTGCTCAGACTGTCCGCAATAGGCTGAGAGAGGCTGGACTGAGGGCTTGTAGGCCTGTTGTAAGGCAGGTCCTTACCAGACATCACCAGCAACAACGCCGCCTATGGGCACAAACGCACGTTCGCTGGACCAGACAGGAATGGCAAAAAGTGCTCTTCACTGATGAGTCACGGTTTTGTCTCACCAGGGGTGATGGACGGATTCGTGTTTATCGTCGAAGGAATGAGCGTTACACCGAGGCCTGTACTCTGGAGCGGGATCGATTTGGAGGTGGGGGGTCCGTCATGGTCTGGGGCGGTATATCACATCACCATCGGACTGAGCTTGTTGTCATTGCAGGCAATCTCAATGCCTTGCGGTACAGGGAAGATATCCTCCTCCCTCATGTGGTACCCTTTATGCATGCTCATCCGGACATGATCCTCCAGCAGGACAATGCCACCAGCCATACTGCTCGTTCTGTCTGAGTTTCTGCATGACAGCGATGTCAGTGTTCTGCCATGGCCAGCGAAGAGCCCGGATCTCAATCCCATTGAGCACGTCTGGGACCTGTTGGATCGCAGGGTGAGGGCTAGGGCCATTCCCCCAGAAATGTCCAGGAACTTGCAGGTGCCTTGGTTGAAGAGTGGAGTAACATCTCACAGCAAGAACTGACAAATCTGGTCCAGTCCATGAGGAGGAGATGCACTGCAGTAATTCAAGCAGCTGGTGGCCACACCAGATACTGACTGGTACTTTTGATTTTGAGCCTCCCTTCATTCAGGGACAGATTATTCTCTTTCTGTTAGTCACATGTCTGTGAAACATTTTTAGTTTATGTCTTATGGTGTTGACTCTTTTAGTGTTCATACAAATATTTACACACATTAAGTTTATTGAAAGAAAAAACAGTTGAAAGTCAGAGGACGTTTCTTTTTTTGCTGAGTTTATATATATACAAACCCAATTCCATAAAAGTTGGGACACTGTACAAATTGTGAATAAAAACAGAATGCAATGATGTGGAAGTTTCAAATTTCAATATTATATTTAGAATACAACATAGATGACATATCAAATGTTTAAACTGAGAAAATGCATCATTTTAAGGGAAACATAAGTTGATTTTAAATTTCATGGCATCAACACATCTCAAAAAAGTTGGGACAAGGCCATTTTTACCACTGTGTGGCATCCCCTCTTCTTTTAATAACAGCCTGCAAACGTCTGGGGACTGAGGAGACAAGTTGCTCAAGTTTAGGAATAGGAATGTTGTCCCATTCTTGTCTAATAAAGGCTTCTAGCTGCTCAACTGTCTTAGGTCTTCTTTGTTGCATCTTCCTCTTTATGATGCGCCAAATGTTTTCTATAGGTGAAAGATCTGGACTGCAGGCTGGCCATTTAAGTACCCGGATCCTTCTTCTACGCAGCCATGATGTTGTAATTGATGCAGTATGTGGTTTGGCATTGTCTTGTTGGAAAATACAAGGTCTTCCTTGAAAGAGACTATGTCTGGATGGGAGCATATGTTGTTCTAGAACTTGGATATACCTTTCAGCATTGATGATGCCTTTCCAGATGTGTAAGCTGCCCATGCCACACGCACTCATGCAACCCCATACCATCAGAGATGCAGGCTTCTGAACTGAGCGCTGATAACAACTTGGGTTGTCCTTGTCCTCTTTAGTCCGGATGACATGGCGTCCCAGTTTTCCAAAAAGAACTTCAAATTTTGATTCGTCTGACCACAGAACAGTTTTCCACTTTGCTAGAGTCCACTTTAAATGAGCCTTGGCCCAGAGAAAACGCCTGCGCTTCTGGTTCCCGTTTAGATATGGCTTCTTTTTTGACCTATAGAGCTTTAGTCGGCAACCGTGAATGGCACGGTGGATTGTGTTCACTGACAATGTTTTCTGGAAGTTTCTTG